>JAVXUP010001278.1:0-253296 GCA_033070095.1 Escallonia herrerae
ATATATATATATATATATATATATATATATATATATGTTAATTGTACATGATTGTATGCTGACGACGCTAGTTCTATCATCAAGGGAGATCACCAAGATATTTCTTGAAATAATTCTCTTCCCTCAAAAGTTTAGTAGTGGTCGTTTTAGTGATTTGCATAAAAAGGAAAAAATTTGAATACTTTACTTTTTAGCCCCACTTCCGATTTTTAGGTGTAGCATGTGATCCTTTTATATCTCTTCTATGCAAAATAACTTCCTCTTCTTTCTTTCTCTCTATCTCTCTATTACTCTATGGACTATTATTTGTTGCACACTATCCATAAGTGATTGCTTATATATGACAACATTTAATTGTAATTTGGTTAAGGTTTATATTTTAATTACATATGTTTTTTTTTTCTATTTTTCTCTTTTATATCAAAAAAGTACTGTTAATGTATCTTGATATTCTTAATTTTTTTTCAAAAAGTTTGCAAAATTTTGATGTTTGATTTGCACATGCATACCTGTTACGTATGTCCTAAAACTAGTCACACTGATGTTGAAAGCAATCAGTAACTTTGCAGCCCCTAATGGCCTTCTTCTTCTCCTTTTCTTCTCTCTCTTCTCCTTCTTCTTCTACCTCTCTCCACTCTGCAAAGAAATCCCTAGGTGCGTATCGTTGCCGTATCTAGCCGCTCCCAAGATCCAAAAATTTAATTAAAAGAAAAAAATCCAGACACGCACCCAGTGCGCACCCCATGCCACACCCGCCGCGCACATGCACCCGACGCAAATCCTGTGCGGGTGCTTCACCCAAATTGCTGCACCGGTGCTTCATAGGTTTTTGTCAAAATGAAAAAAAAAAGTTTGAGTAGTTGACTAATTAGACGTGGTCGTTTCGTTTATGTATATGAAGATTTGATGTTAAAGTCCTTGCTTTTGATCGATGTAGATGAGATTATATGCAATGGCCCTAGAACATTAGGATTGCCACTTTGATTTCTACTTTTACATAGTTAATTAACCCCCTATCCCACCTTTAACATAGTAGAAGGTTATGCTCAATGGGTATTGACATTTGCGTTGTTAGAACGTAATGCCTACCCGTTATGCTAGTACTTTGATAAACACTTTGATATAAATGAGCTTGCTGTAAGGCTCCCACCACTGATCTTTTTTTGAGACAAGTATCACATCTAATGACAGGAATGAGAAGAAAATGTCTCATGTCTCTTGGCTGATTTGTGGGCACTAAGGTTGTAGGCTTAGTCAGTTCTCTACTTGGAGTTTGCTCAACTATAACCCTGTCCCCCTCTTCTCGAGCTAATGGTTTCAAGTAGTCCTGAACATTGGTTGTCGATCTTCTACCTTTGTCAGTATTTGTTTGACATGGAAATGATTCAATATCTCTACTTGCAACAAAACTAGGGCCCTGCCTGTCTTCTTGATGATTTGGGATTTTGGACCCTGAAATTGGGATTGTTAACTTCTCTAAGATCTATGATCTTTCCCCTTAGGTTTTCAAAGGACATTTTCTACAATGCTTCTTGTTTAAGAAGGTGTACGTAGGGCACTGGAAAGAAAAGAAGCCACTTCAATCTTAAAAGTGAGTATTGAGAAGAATGAATGAGAAAGTGGGCAACTCAATTACTTTATGTCAGATGAAGTTTTGGACAACGTGAACAATGAAACTTGAAGCCAGAAAATTTGGTAGAAGCTTGAAACAGCTTGTACATGGCGAAAAACATGACAGCTAAGCTTTATTTCAAAGAAGCTGTACACATTGCAAATGGAAGTATGCTACGAAGTTTGGTACGCATCTAAATATCTTCAATGGTATAATCACCCAATTGACAAATATTGAGGTGTAGATTGAAGAGAGGAGGATAAAACATTGGCTCTCCTAGCAAAAGTTAGTACATCCTATGATAATTTGCATTAGGACCTTGTTACATCTCTTGTACAGGTGTTACTTCATCTTTTTAGCATGAAGAGAAATTGAAGAAGACGGAGTGCATGCACTTGTTACTGAAAATAGAGGCAAAACATAACAATTGAAGTGTCTCAAATTAATTCAGAGGCAGATCTTCAGAAGTAGATCCAAAGGCATCTTAGTCTGGTGAGAAAGACGAAGTGCTATCATTGTGGCAATGAAGGACACATAAAACAAAATTGTTAAAGGGTGAAATAAAAGGAGATCAGGACAAAGGCTGATAGATATGACACTATAAACAGTGTTTTTGAAGGGGACTTTGTAGCTTTTACTTTATAAGAAGGAGAGTGCAATTATGTTGCAACTCATGAAATCGAGTAACTGGTAGATAACAACAGATGGGAATATTATGTCGCTGTGTCTTGAAAACTAGATGAATCTGACACTTGGACACGTATCCGCTTGGACACTCATACCGAGTTCATGTAACATAGCTTGTAATAGACTTTCGAATGGAAAGGTGGTGGTGCTAGGAGGGGACTTTAACGATTGTTCAAGCCTACTGAATTTTCTAAGCAAGATCGACTTGAAAGGCTATATATCCTGATTTGCACCTTTATTTGGAATATATGTGTATATGACAGTGTCAGTTGGCTGCCCCTCATGAAATAGGGGATATACTCGTAATTTAATTTGATTCGGTTCCGTTTTGAAATGTGGGGATATGCAGTTTTTCCAGGGCCAATAGCGGAGTTTGATGATTCACTGAGGAAGCTAATCCTGTTAATCTACCTTTGGAAAGATTGTTCATACCCTATTCTGGTCGCACCCCAGGACCCGCTAAGGGACCCACTTTGCACGACACATCACCCAGTCAGCGGTCAACTTTTCAACGCTCGAGGGCCGGTCAAAGCAACGCATGCTCAAGTCACGTGAACCATTCGTGAAGCGACTTCGGCGTGCCTTCCACCTTGGGGGTCGGCCACCCCAAGGGGTCGGCCACCCTTGGGGGTCGGCCACCCTTGGGGGTCGGCCACCCAAGGGGTCGGCCACCCTGGGGGGTCGGCCACCCCAAGGGGTCGGCCTCCCTTAGGGGTCGGCCACCTGCCTTGAATACCGACGCCGTCACCTTTGACCGTGCTCCGTTGTCACGACGACCGTCGCTCGCGACCGTCGCTCTCGAACCGTGCTCCTTCGTCGCGATGACCGTCGCTCGTAGTCTCGATGACCGTCACTTGTGGCCGCTCTGTCGCCATGACAACCGTCGCTCACGGTCGCGCGCCATCCACGCAACGACCCTTGTCGCTCGGAGATCACTCTGCGACCCTCGTCGCCCGCACTCAACCGCGCACCATGCGCTGCAATCATGTTATATGCTCACGGGATAGGCTACTCCTCCAGAACACTATCTCCGCCGGGGTGCCTGCGTGACTGGCCTACGTGCTCTGGCACTGGGGGCTCGCGTCGGCACCCCTAAGGACTATGACCCCCGGGTCACTCCGAGATGGGAGCAGGTCTTCGGAAGGGCATCTTGCCTAGTCCACCTGGCAGCTGGGCGTCGGGTCTTCCCCACCGCTGCCAGGCCTGTGGGATTCAGTAAGGGCTTGGACTGGAGGCTGGGGCAACGGGCTACTCTGACCATGCTACCGCGGCATGATCAGTCTCCTCAGACAGGCAGAGAGATGTTGCAAGGGCAGGGCAGCACGAACTTAGGGACCGGCAGTCCAACGGAGGGTCAGTGCTTTGGCCCCCCTGGCGACGTGTCGTTCCCAGGGGGTGACACATGTCAACTTATGACACATGCACATTTTTGCCTATAAATAGTGGACTTTGGAGCTTTTTCAAGGATCTTTGGCTCATTTGGACTTTTCACTTTCTCTCTCTAAAAAGACATTCTCTCTGGAATTCTAGTGAGAGAAATATACTTGGACTCCCGTCTACGGACCCTTGACGCCGTACCCTTGTCACGACTGTAGAACGTCGGTCCTGTTCGTCGTCGCCCTGCCTGCGCAGTGCTGCCAGTCCTCACGACCTGTCTGGGGAGCCTTGCCCTCGGCCCTTACGCCGTCCTTGCTGTCTCCCGCGTTGCCTACCTGGAAGCTGACTCAGACCGCATCCTTTGTGGCACCTCCACGTATCATCGAACCATTTTCGGCATCATCATTTTGGCGACTCCGCTGGGGAGGTGAGCATCGTATTGCGGTTTGCACACCTTCCGGACTTAGGCATTATGCCTGTGCAACGGAGAGCTACCAGGGCAACCAGCCAAGGACCCAACCCCGCCATGCAAGAACACCACCTCGGTGATCAGGAAGAGACTAGCGCCACGCGGCTCCAAGACCAGCTGCCAACCACTACCCCCGACGTGCAAGTGCTCGTAAATGCAGCCATCCAGCAACTCACTCCAACCATCACCACTCTGCAAGATTCACAGACCACTCTACTAGCCGCCATTATGGAGATGCAAAAATCCATACAAGCCCTGTCCTCACAGCAGGCCGCTCCATCAATCCAGCCTTCAGGACCGGGGCCAGCTTTTGACGTCGCCCCGGCCCCAGTGTCGCGACTACCGCCGCCTTGGATATCCAGACCCTTGGCGGTAGGGCTCGCAACACCCTCGCTGCCGGTAGCCGACACATCTCCTTCTGCAGTGCCGCCCCGCAAGCTACACACGGATCTCGGGCCAGTCTTGCAGCAGATTCTCCCCGCTGTCACACCATCTCATCCGACGCCGGCAAGAAGCTCCTCCGAAACGCATGACTCCATCGAGATGGAACCTAATCCGTATCCAATTGAGCAACACCAAACCCCCGGCCAAGTGATAGACATGTCTCGCCAACCCACACTCGCCCCTGCACAGCTGCCCTTGCCAGCACCTGTACTATACCAACCCTCCCATGTCCCCGTTCATCAAGCCGTGCCATCTGGGGGCTCGGGGGCTCGCGACGCACCAGGCGGTCATCACCCCTTGACCGGCAATGAGGCACCATCCTCCAACTATGTCACTCGGTCAGATTTGGAAGCCCTTGTCCGTCGCCTGTCGAGGAATTCCGAGCCGGACTCCTCAACCCGTCTAACCGGACACGCCCCGTACGCCAATGATATCGCCATCGCACCCTACCCCCTCAAGTACAAGCAACCAAACTTTGTGCTCTTCAACGGACGTGAGGGAAACGCCCGTGAACATCTAACAAGGTTCGCAGGCTCCTTGGAGCAGTATGGTACAGGAGGCAGCTTAAAGTTGAGAGAATTCCACAAGTCCCTTACAGGCTTGGCTTACACTTGGTATCACCAGATCCCCGCAGGGACCGTCCACACCTGGAACGACATGGTCCAGCTGTTCTTAGACAAGTTTCATTACGAGACCGAGCGCGTGACTATCGTTGATATTGCTGGCATTCGCCAGAACCAGGGAGAAGACTTGAATAAATATGTGCATCGTTTTCATCTCAAGTGCCTTGAGTGCACAGATTTCAGCAAAGACGAAACGTTGGTTCCCATATGCATCAAAAATATGATTGACGTCTACCGAGTGCATATCGAGAACCTACAGTTAAGGTCATGGGGACACCTCAAGGAGACAGCCCGACGAACTTACGAGACAGTTGGTCCTGTCAAGTCATGGAAGCCTCGACCGCAAAGTACGCTGTTGGCCTCAGCAGATACACCTATCACTCAGCGTAGCAACAACAGCAACAACTATGCAGGCTTCAAGCGTCAGCTTCCAGATGGGGACCAAGGCTCCGACAAGCGAAGGCAACAAAGGCCTGCACCTGACTATCCCTGTGATCTGAATACAGTGAAGGAACTCTTGGCGGAATGGGTGGCGCATGACAAAAATTTCCAACTGCCACCAATGCGGACCAATATCACAGACGAAGAAAAGGCCAGGCCCACCTACTGTCCTTTCCATCGAGCCCTTGGCCATCCGCTCAAAAATTGTAATGCACTGCGAACCATCTTTGCAAGGAAGGTAGCGTCGGGCGACCTGCAGCTACGGAAGAACAACGATGTGCGCAAAGATCCCTACCCACCGCATCGCAACAATAGGGAGCACCAGGCCCTTATGGCTGTCACTGACCATGTCGAGCCTGTAATCCACGAAGCCCCGGCAGAGCCCACACTGACCCTCGTGCCTCCTCCAGCTAAGCAGTCGATGCCTTCCTTTCGACAGATGACGAAGATCAAAAGTTTTTTTGATGAAATGGGGTTTTCACCCGCCGCCCGGACTTATCTTTCCAATTGCCTGCTCGAGGTCACCACCGGCCTCGGTCCCGAATGCTTCGCCGTCCAGGCTGAATTACGTCACATCCCCTCCACGGCCTTAGTCTTCTCGGATGAAGACTCGCCGCCGGTCGAGCATCACAATCGGCCGCTGTTTTTAGAGTGTACTGTTAATGGCACGGGCTTCCGTCGTGCCTTGGTTGATTGCGGCGCCTCGATCAACATCATACCTCTCATCACCCTGCAACAGGCCGGCATTCCCCCAAGGAAAATCATCCGTGACCCCGTCAAGATTACCGGCTTTGGACAGGGTCCTCAGTCGACCCTCGGCCATATCACTGTCGACCTCATGGTCGGAACTGTCCGTCGCGACACTACTTTTCACGTAATAGACAGCGAGTCTGCCTTTCACCTCCTGCTCGGGCGACCATGGATCCATGTCAACAAGGCCGTTCCCTCAACATACCACCAATGTGTGAAGCTGGTAGCCGGTTCTACGGGACATGAGGTAGCAATGACAATCCCTGCAACCAAAGCCCCCTTTGAATGCGCCGAGTCTTATTTCGCCGAGGCCTCCTTCTTCACTAATTTCGCCGAGGATGGTGAGAATGCTACTCATATACATTCTACCAGGCTGCCGACCTGGGATGAGCTGTGCGGGGACAAGCTTCCCAAGGCCAAAACCGAGAGAAGTAACAAGAATAATGGGTCAACCCCACCGCTTCCGCCTGCTGCCACGACCAATTCCCCCCTTCTTCCCCCAAGTCCAAGAAGCAAAAGGCTGAGCCGGCCTTTCGACGTATCGTCAAGGACGGCAAAATCATCTATCAATTATGACGGTATGCAGGGGCTCCAGGCGGTCCCTCATCAGACCCCCTCGACCCCGACCCCCTTGGAGAGACTGAATGGTGCCGCACGGCCGAGCATTGCCAGCCAGATCCTGACCTCACCCCCGGCGCGGCACCACCTTGCTATGAGGACGGCCCTCGACCACAGGCTGAAGATATTGAAGAAATCAACCTGGCCGACCCGGGCGAAGAACCGCGGCACACCTACATTGGCACAAAACTCGCCCCCGGCCGAAGAGAGGAATTGGTTTCCCTCCTGCACGAGTATCGTGATGTCTTGGCATGGAGCTACAATGAGATGCCCGGACTGGATCCTGCCTTAGTCACACACCATCTCAACATTGCTACCGGATCCGTCCCTATCCGACAACACCCGCGGACATTCCGCCCCGAGCTCGAATTGAAAATCAAGCAAGAGATTGAACGCCTCCTGCAGGCAGGCTTCATCGAACCTATCACTCACCCTATTTGGCTGGCTAATGTCGTCCCTGTACAAAAGAAAAATGGCCAAGTCCGCGTCTGTATTGACTTTCGGGACTTGAATAAGGCATGCCCCAAGGACGAGTTTCCACTACCCAATATCGACATGCTTACGGAGGCCGCCGCCGGATATGAAACTTTATCTTTCATGGATGGGTTCGCAGGTTATAATCAGATTCGCATGAACCCCGACGACAGCGCCAAGACAGCCTTCCGCACTCCTATGGGTAATTTTTGTTGGAAAGTTATGCCTTTCGGCCTCAAGAATGCGGGTGCTACGTATCAAAGGGCTATGACAGCAATATTCCATGACATGATACACCGTACTGTGGAAGACTATGTCGACGATCTTATTATCAAATCCAGGAAGGAAAGTGATCACCTCACCGACCTTCAAGCGGTCTTTGATCGTTGCCGCCAGTATAACATGCGGATGAATCCATTGAAATGTGCCTTCGGCGTCTCCTCCGGCAAGTTCCTCGGCTTCTTGGTCAGTCGACAGGGCATCGACGTTGACCCCTCGAAAGCAGCCTCCATCCAAGAAATGCCCTCCCCCAAGAACACAAAGCAACTGAAGAGCTTCCTCGGCAAGGTCTCTTACCTCCGACGCTTCATACCCGCGCTGGCCGAGCTCATTACGCCATTTCAACACTTGACGCGTAAAAGCGCACCATGGAATTGGGGCGCGCCCCAACGGCAAGCATTTGAACGGATTAAGGCGGTCCTCATGTCACCGCAAACCATGGTCGTACCACAACGGGGCATCCCACTCCTACTCTACCTGACTTCCACACCCAGATCCATCGGGGCTTTGCTTGCCCAAGAAGTCGAAGGTGTCGAGCGTCCTGTTTATTACCTCAGTAGAGTGATCAGGGGGCCCGAAGCCAACTACTCCGAGCTCGAGAAACACTGTCTAGCCTTGGTGTACGCCTCACAGAAGTTCAGACATTACTTTCTGGCGCACCAGATCACACTCGTCACCAAGGCTGACCCACTCCGTTACATGCTTACGCGTCCCGCCCTGTCTGGTCGACTCACCCGGTGGTTGCTGCTATTGGCCGAATTCGGTTTATCTATCAAGAATCCTACAGCTCTGCGGAGCCAAGCACTTGCAGACCTCCTGGCCTTCTTCCCACGCCAACAATGTGAACCGATATCGGATCAACTGCCTGGGGAGGAGACAGCCCTGATCACCGACATCGATGAACTGTGGACGCTTGAATTCGACGGCTCTGCCACTAGCAAAGGTCCCAATGGCACACCCCTCCGGCAAGGGGGTGCCGGCATAGTCCTCCGGGCACCAGACGGTGTTACCACTTCATTATCTTTCAAACTTGCATTCCCGGTGTCTAACAACGAAGCTGAATACGAGGCACTTGTCATTGGCCTCATGATCGCCGTCAGTATGGGGGCTAAGGCGCTGTGTGTGAAAGGAGATTCAAATTTGGTCATGAAGCAGGCGGACGGGGAGTTCGCGGTCAAAGAACCAGCCTTGGCACCTTATCGTGCCTTGGTGCAACACTTGGAAGGAAGACTCGGTCATGTCCAGTATGAACATCACAATAGGTGCCACAACAGACATGCGGACAGCTTGGCCACGATCGCGTCAAAGATAGAGGTCGATGGTGAACAACGGATGCTAACCATCGTCAAGAGAATGGAACCATGCACAGCACTGAACCTAGTCCCGAGGGACGTTACTGCGGACGATTGGAGGCAACCGATTATCGACAAACTTAAAGCGCCATCTCTTGCTCATGCCTCCACCCTTACAGACTTTTCAATGATGGGAGATGTCTTATACAGGCGGTGTCCCGGAGGCACTCTAGCCAGATGTTTGGCACCGGAAGAGGCAAAGCACAAATTACAGCTCGGCCACCAGAAGTGTTGTGGCCTCGACGGTCCCCCTCTGTATCGTCGCCTCCAGCGTATGGGCCTATATTGGCCATCCATGGCCAAGGACGCCTCGGATATACAAAAAGATTGTCCCGAGTGCTTGTATGCACCCGACGGTGCAGAAGCTCTTGTCATTGACATCGAAGGTGACTGGCGCCAGCCTTTCATCCAGTATTTATCCCACGGGATTCTACCACCTGACCGCGGCTCAGCACGATCCATCAAGCGCAAGGCAGTCAAGTATTTTGTGACGGAAGGCGAGTTGTTTCGCAAGGGATTTTCGGGACGCACCCTGCGATGCTTGCAGGGTGCCCAAGTGGTCAAGGTCATTAACGAAGTACACAATGGTGATTGTGGTGAACATCAAGGCTCCCAGAAGCTGTATGCAGAATTACTAAGATTGGGGTATTATTGGCCGACTATGGAATCCGACTCCATCTCGCATGTCCGACGCTGCCAACCCTGCCAGCGGCACGCCGACAGGATACACACGCCAGCATCCGACTTGCACATGATCTCAGCCCCGTGGCCATTTCATTCTTGGGCCCTCGACCTCATCGGCCCCATCCACCCGCCGTCCAGACGCCATTCATGGATCATGGTTGCTACTGAACGCTTCACGAAGTGGGTCGAAGCCGTACCTCTGCGGAGAGCCACGGGAGGTGCCGTTTCTAACTTCTTACGTGACGTCATCTGTCGTTTCGGCATCCCTCGGTGTATTATATCTGACAATGGCACCCCATTCATTAACCGAGAGGTTCGAGCTCTCATGGAAGGGTACAACATCAGCCATGCTACATCAACTCCCTATTACCCGCAAGGTAATGGTCAAGCTGAAGCTTCCAACAAGACTTTGCTACGAGTATTATCGCGAATGGTGCATGACGCCGACCGGTCGTGGTCCGAACAACTGAATCTGGCACTCTGGGCCTACAGAACATCCCTGCACACAGCGACAAAGGCCACGCCCTTCTCTCTCGTCTACGGGGACGAGTGCGTGGTACCTGCCGAGATCGCAGAACCATCGGCTCGACTTTCCCTAAGCAGCGGTCTCGGAAATGAAGCAGCCCGGCTGGCGGCACTTGACGGCCTCGACGAACGACGAGCCACGGCCCTGCGCCGCATGAAGAAGTATCATGAGCAGCTCACGAAAGCTTATGGGAAGACCGTCAAGCCACGTTCATTTATCGAGGGTGACCTTGTTCTTCAAGCCGCCAAGCATGTGCGGGCCAACATGTCAGCTCCTAAATTCACGCCAAACTGGGAGGGCCCTTTCACGGTGCACGAAGCCCGCACTAATGGCTCGTACCTCCTGCTCAACCACGACGACGGTCAGGTCTCGGCCCCCATCAACGGCCGCTACCTGAAGAAGTATTATGTTTAGTCACGACAATATTCCCCCAGCCCTATCCGCCCGCGTCATAGTACGCGCTCTCGTAGCATTTTTGTACATGCGACATTGCTTACAGACTTGTATTTTTTTGTTGATCTGTATAGCGTTCTACACTACTCATGTAATGGTGTTTTGTACCACGTCCTATCAATACAAAGTCATGCTGTTACCTCAGCTTCTGCCTAGCTAACACTCATTCTCAACCTATGCTTCCTAAGTCACTTTCTACGGGCGGGAATGGGAGAGCATTCACAGGTGACCAAAACGCGCAAGACATTCAAAAAAAAAGAGAAGAAAGAAGAGAGCAACCGAACATAACATACAATAAGCCAAGACCATCGAAAATATGTACATATACATCAAACGTTTACTAGCCGTCATTAAGCGCTACAACTACAGCAAAGTAACATACAAGCTAAGAAAGTCTAGACAACAGCGATGCAACTGGGTGGGAGCTGAATGCCTGAAGTGCCTCCCGCTCTGCTTGTACCTCTGACCATCCAGCATCAAGCTCGGCCTGTCGCCTCAACCGCTCTGACTCTCGCCCGTCCACCTCACCTCGCCGCCTCTGTAGATCGGACAACTGCCTCTGCAAATCGACGAGCTGTCTCTCTATCTCTGCTACCTGCATGTCAATCCCGGCCAACTCTGCGGTAATCTCTGACCGCTCCGCCTCTAATCCTGTACGGCGCCGCTCCAGCAACATCTCCCGCATGACCACGACTGCGCGCCTCTCATCCATCTCATGGCTGACGCTCCTCGACCTAAAGAAATCTGCTAGCCAGTCCAGCTGCATACCTAGCGATGTGAACGGAGCGAACTCTGAAAGCGACCGAGCAACGAACTCTGCAGTCCAACCCGTCGACGGCACACTGGCGAACGGCAGCAACCACTCCATAAACCCGGCAGACACCCACATCCGTAGTACTGGGTTCTCTACCCCCACCCTCTCGAATGTCTGCGGGAACGCTGCCTTCACCAGTTCTAACCGGCGCACCGTCTCCGCTGGTAGCTGGAGGCCCCCCCAAGTCGCCACATCCACCTGACCGCTCGAGGATCCTCTACTCATCTCTCCGGCTGTCGCGCCACTGCCGCCCGCTGCAGAAATCTCCGACATTCCACCCGCCCTCTGCGCACCAATCGTGGCTGAGTGCATCGCCAGTAGAGTAGCGCCAACCTCAACCACGGACTCCGGCAATGTGTCGTGCCGTCGCGCCACCACAGCCTGAACCGGTGTCTCATGCTCACGAATCGAGGCAGCAACAACAGACTCAGGCTCCGCCATATCACCACCATCACCTCCCACAACCTGCGTCTCCATGCCTGTCCACCAGTCCTCGTCAATATCAAACATCACTGTATCGCTCCCCTCTCCGCCGTATAGTGCCCCCACCGTTTCCTCAGTAGCAGGCAATGGACTCACCCTCCTCGTCACACCGGCCGCCAATATCTCAACGGCCTCAGTCTCATCACTGTCAACTAATCTGCCGGCCTCGGCTGCCATAGCCTCCTCGCCTTCGATCTCGGTCTCAGCCTCGCTACCCTCCGCGACCGCCTCTTCCTCGTCCCCCTGGCAAAACCGCTGTCAGTTCACAAATTATGAGCAATATGCAAACCATATTTATACGACAAAAAGAAAGGACAGAAGCAAACCTCAGAGTCTAGCTCCTCTAATACGTCGCGCGGCCTCTTCGCCCCTGATATGTGTGGGGCTGATGTACCAGCACTAGCCTGACGCGCTGTCTCCATCATCCCCACTCGCAATGCCGACAAAGGCCCCTTGCCGGCCCCCGGCACCCTCGGCACCTCTGCAATAAGCTCCTCTCCACGGTCCTCCCCGGGAGCAGCGTCCCCCAACTCTACGGCATCCTCCTCCGCCTCCCTCTCCGAGCTCGGAACAGAACTCCCGGTCACCAGTGACAGCATCCCGCACTGCCTCGCGACTGTGGCCGATATCAGACTCAGGGCTCGGTCGCATGCGAACACATCTACCTGTCGACGTGTGCCTGACGGCTGTGCCAGCCATCCGGCCCAACTCCCTCGCAGCCGCTCCCACCAATGCGCATAATCCGCTGTCACCGCCCCTGCCACCTCTGTCCCTGGCTGCCTCCACTCTGTCGTCGGTGCCGGCCACTCGCGGGCTCTGTCATATCGTGTATACCCAAAAGCCGTCGCCACACTCCAAGGGCTGTCATAACCGCATGGGGGCTCTAGGTCATACCCGAATGCCAACGACAGACGGTCCGGGCAATACCTCGCCACATAATAGCAGCACTCGGCGGGCTTCCCGCCATCATCTGTCAACACCGGGAGCCAGCCGGGAAAATACGCGACCAATAGCGCCAGCTGTCCTGGCGCTAACTCGCCTCTCCTGCTCAGATCTGTCGTCACCTCCTGCACGTGCAGCCATGGCGGCGTACCATATGACGCATGCATCTCCATATAGGGCCGTCGCTCGCATTCCTCCCGTTTGTCTAGAATCTGTGCCAACGGACACCCCGGCCTCCTGATGCCTGCCCAAGCAAAAGCCCGAGACCCGCTGCACCACAACGCCACCTGCCGTGACCTGCCTGGACGGGTCACTGTCCCCATCGTCGGTGACGGATGTGCGAGTGGGTATCCATCAGGCCGGTACCCTGGAAAGCACTCGTACAGGTACCTCTGCAAGAACATCCAGTCCACGTACGTCGCCACCTGATACCGACCATACGACCGCTTCACGTCATTCACGAACTGATCTAGCCGCGAGTATAACGTGCCCAAATACACCGGAGCCAAGCCGACCCGCCTTCCCTGCGCCATCCGAATGGCCAAGGGAAACACCCTCGGGGAAATGCCATCCTCAGGTGTCCCCTCAAACACAAACCTGCAAGCAACGACCGGCAACATATGTCAGTTTGACGTTTTACATGGCAAGCAGGACATACGATATATTCACGCATAATCACATGACAGTACAAAATTTACCTCGACAAGAACATAGCCAAAAACGCCACCAACTCGTACCGATCGCTGCCATGATACGGCCCCATCACGAACTGGGCAGCATTGCCCAACCTCTGGCCTGTCCTCGCCTGCGGCGTACCATAGAACTGGCGCAGCCACCCACCGTACGTCCCCTTCCGGTGCTTCTTCGTCTCCGCCAGGATGTCTAGTAGCTGCGTCTGCAACAACCGCTCCTCCCCGCTCAGCCGGGTCACCCGTGCATCCACCTCCCCGTGTATCGGCAGCCCTGTCAGCATCAACACATCGAGTAACGTCGGCCCGATCTCCCCGAACTCGGTCACGAACGTATGCGACTGCGTGCTCCATCTTGCCAGCAATCGGGTCATCCCTGGCGTATCCCTATATAACTCCAGCCCCCTCGCCGTGATATTGATCGCCGGTAACAGTCCCAGTGCCTGCAACACCTGCGCCCTCTCCGGTGTCTCCACCATATGCTCACACCAAAAGTCCCACCCTACCGGCATCGCACTATGGCCCTTGAACATCACCGGCGACCAAGGTATGTCCTCTCTCCCAATCAACAATGCCGGTACATACCTCGGCGACATCACAGGCGCCTCCGACCAGCTCGGCGCGCGAAGGTAGGGTGACGACAGCCGAGGCTCCTCTCCCATCGACGGACCACCCCACGGTGTCATGAACGCTCCGTCTGCCACACGAATAGCCAACTCCCTCCACAGCTCCCGGTCCGGTACACACGGTACTACTCCCCTCACCCCCAGCAATGTGTTTGTCTTATCCGGCTCCGGATCGTAGGACCTCCTACCGCCATCATCAAAGGTCAATGGCACTGCCGCCTCGACACCCACTGATGGTATGGCCTCATCGACTGGCGGCGCCGGCACAGGTACAGTCATCATACCCCGCGGCGGTCGCGATGTACCCGCCGCGGCCCCTCGCGGCTTCGCCCACATCTTCTGCCGAACTTTTTTCGCTGCTGGCGTCGCTCCGGGCTGTGAGGTTGGGACTTGGGCCTGTCGGACACCCTGCGTGACCGACCCCCCATGACTGGCCGACCCCCCTTGTGCGGCCGACCCCCCATGACTGGCCGACCCCCCGTGGCTGGCCGACCCCCCTTGCGCGGCCGACCCCCTCGCTGGGCCGACCCCCCTCGCGTGGCCGACCCCCTTGCGCGGCCGACCCCCGTGGCTGGCCGACCCCCTTGCGCGGCCGACCCCCCTCGCTGGGCCGACCCCCTCGCGTGGCCGACCCCCCTCGCGCGGCCGACCCCCTGGCTGGCCGACCCCCCTCCCCTCGCAGGGCCACCGACCTCTCCTCTTGGCCGACCCCCTGGCCCCGACGACCCCTCGCCCCCTTCCGCTTTCTCTCACCATCCCTTTTTCTCTCTTCTCTCTCTTTCTCTCTGACTTTTGTGGGCACAAATGGCGGTGACTCCGCCCCCTTCCCCCTCCTCTCCTTATATAGGGGTGGGCAATTTTCTTTTTTCTTTTTTTTTTGTCGACCACGCGCCGTCGCCGCCATGACCGCTGTGCGCGCCCACGCGCCACCCCTACGGCCTCCGTCGCACGCACTCACATGACAACTCCGAGACTGGCCCCGTCGCCAGCGTGCCGTTTCCTCGACCCATGTCGCCCGTCTTAACTCATCGCGCTCTCTGCAACGCGCGCTCAATGCCAATGGTCTCTTGATGCTCGTCGCCGACCGCGCTCAATTGCCACGACAACATCACCAAGTATTGTCCCCGCGACGCGCGTCGCCATGCCCATGCACCACGACCCTGTTACAAGCCTCCGGGCATAACACCCGTTCACCACGCCGTGCGCCCCCCCCATGGGCATGGAAGATCCCCGACCCACTCTCCAGAGTGTGCGACATCACGGGGGCCCCGCTCGTAGTGCTCCAGCACGAGGACCCCTCCCTGCGGCATGGGCTGAGCGCCATCACGGGCTAGCGCCATCGCCGGCTCAATCAAACTACGGGACGGGCTCCGTGCCGTCGCCGGCTCAATCAAACTGCGGCATGGGCTGAGCGCCATCACGGGCCAGCGCCATCGCCGGCTCAATCAAACTGCGGGACGGGCTCCGTGCCGTCGCCGGCTCAATCAAACTGCGGCATGGGCTGAGCGCCATCACGGGCTAGCGCCATCGCCGGCTCAATCAAACTACGGGACGGGCTTCGTGCCGTCGCCGGCTCAATCAAACTGCGGGACGGGCTGTATGCCGTCGCCGGCTCAATCAAACTGCGGCATGGGCTGAGCGCCATCACGGGCTAGCGCCATCGCCGGCTCAATCAAACTGCGGCATGGGCTGAGCGCCATCACGGGCTAGTGCCATCGCCGGCTCAATCAAACTGCGGCATGGGCTGAGCGCCATCACGGGCTAGCGCCATCGCCGGCTCAATCACTCGGCATGGGCTGAGTGCCTTCGCGGGCTTCGTGCCGTCGCCGGCTCAATCAAACTGCGGCATGGGCTGAGCGCCATCACGGGCTAGCGCCATCGCCGGCTCAATCAAACTGCTACACGGGCTTAGCGTCATCGCCGGCTCCATCACCAGGGACCCTGGCCCCCGCAGCGAGAGGGGCTGTAACCACATCGTTTATGCGTGCGACGCCCGCTCGGGTTGCCCCTCCGCGCACGCCCCACGCAGGGGGCTTATGTTCATACCCTATTCTGGTCGCACCCCAGGACCCGCTAAGGGACCCACTTTGCACGACACATCACCCAGTCAGCGGTCAACTTTTCAACGCTCGAGGGCCGGTCAAAGCAACGCATGCTCAAGTCACGTGAACCATTCGTGAAGCGACTTCGGCGTGCCTTCCACCTTGGGGGTCGGCCACCCCAAGGGGTCGGCCACCCTTGAGGGTCGGCCACCCCAAGGGGTCGGCCACCCTTGGGGGTCGGCCACCCCTGGGGGTCGGCCACCCCAAGGGGTCGGCCACCCTGGGGGTCGGCCACCCCAAGGGGTCGGCCTCCCTTAGGGGTCGGCCACCTGCCTTGAATACCGACGCCGTCACCTTTGACCGTGCTCCGTTGTCACGACGACCGTCGCTCGCGACCGTCGCTCTCGAACCATGCTCCTTCGTCGCGATGACCGTCGCTCGTAGTCTCGACGACCGTCACTTGTGGCCGCTCTGTCGCCATGACAACCGTCGCTCACGGTCACGCGCCATCCACGCAACGACCCTTGTCGCTCGGAGATCACTCTGCGACCCTCGTCGCCCGCACTCAACCGCGCACCATGCGCTGCAATCATGTTATATGCTCACGGGATAGGCTACTCCTCCAGAACACTATCTCCGCCGGGGTGCCTGCGTGACTGGCCTACGTGCTCTGGCACTGGGGGCTCGCGTCGGCACCCCTAAGGACTATGACCCCCGGGTCACTCCGAGATGGGAGCAGGTCTTCGGAAGGGCATCTTGCCTAGTCCACCTGGCAGCTGGGCGTCGGGTCTTCCCCACCGCTGCCAGGCCTGTGGGATTCAGTAAGGGCTTGGACTGGAGGCTGGGGCAACGGGCTACTCTGACCATGCTACCGCGGCATGATCAGTCTCCTCAGACAGGCAGAGAGATGTTGCAAGGGCAGGGCAGCACGAACTTAGGGACCGGCAGTCCAACGGAGGGTCAGTGCTTTGGCCCCCCTGGCGACGTGTCGTTCCCAGGGGGTGACACATGTCAACTTATGACACATGCACATTTTTGCCTATAAATAGTGGACTTTGGAGCTTTTTCAAGGATCTTTGGCTCATTTGGACTTTTCACTTTCTCTCTCTAAAAAGACATTCTCTCTGGAATTCTAGTGAGAGAAATATACTTGGACTCCCGTCTACGGACCCTTGACGCCGTACCCTTGTCACGACTGTAGACGTCGGTCCTGTTCGTCGTCGCCCTGCCTGCGCAGTGCTGCCAGCCCTCACGACCTGTCTGGGGAGCCTTGCCCTCGGCCCTTACGCCGTCCTTGCTGTCTCCCGCGTTGCCTACCTGGAAGCTGACTCAGACCGCATCCTTTGTGGCACCTCCACGTATCATCGAACCATTTTCGGCATCATCAAAGATTCAGATAAAGGTGTGTAGCAACAATTTACTTGAAGCGGAAGATGACACCTCACCGAACTTGTGGCACAGACGAATGACCCACATGAGCGAGAAGGGATTTTAGATTTTGACAAAGAAATCACTTATTCCTTTTGGCAAAGGTACAACACTGAACCCTTGCGATTATTGCTTGTTTGGCAAGCAACACGGAGTCTCTTTTCAGAAGTCTGACAAAGAAAGAAAAATTTGCTCGAGAAAGTTTACGTTGATGTATGTGGTCCAATTGAGGTTGAGTCTTTAGGTGGCAATAGATATTTTGTTACATTTATTGATGATGCTTCAAGAAACCTGTGGGTATATTTCTTGAAGATGAAAAGCCATGTGTTTCTTTTCCAAAAATTTTCATGCTACGGTGGAAAGGGAAATAAGGAAGTCCCTAAAGTGCCTCTGCACTGATAATGGAGGTAAGTATAGTTTGATCAAGTTTAAAAAGCACCTCTCGAAGTATGGTATTTGGCATGAAAAGACGGTACCTGCTACCCCTCAACAAAATGGCATAGAAGAAAGAATGAACCACACAATTGTTGAGAAAGCGAGATGTATGCTAAAGATGGCTAATTTGCCTAGATCATTCTAGAGTGAATTTGTTCCTACGGCATGCTACCTGATCAACCGATATCCATTAACTCCCCTTGACTTTGACATTCCTGAGAGAGTGTGGACTGTGCAAAATATGTCCTACTCTTATTTGAAGGTATATGGTTGCAAAGTATTTGCACATGTACCTAAGGAGCAAAGGTTAAAGCAGAATGATAAGGTTATTCCCTATATATTTATTGGCTATGGTGATGATGAGTTTGGATATAAACTATGGGATCCTGAGAGAAAGAAGATCATCAGAAGCAGGGATGTGGTGTTCTATGAGCATGAGATTGCGACAGACTCATGATCTGTTAATCCAAAAGTTGTAGCAGGTGGTGTTACTAGGTTAACACCAAAATCTTCTCAATCAGATACTTTCACAGATGGTGGAGATATTCTAGAAGAAGAACCTGATGCAAAAGATAAGCAAACACTTGCTGATGATGAAGGTGTCGAGCATAACGAGCAAACCCTTCCTTTAGTGGTTGTGGAACCTCAAGTCAAGAGGTCTACGAGGGAGCATAGACCATCCATAAGGTACCCATGTTCAGATTATGCTTCGGTTACAGCAGACGGCGAACCAGAAACTTTTCATGAAGTACAGTCTCATAAGGACAAAGACAAATGGTTAAAGGCCATGCAATAAGAGATGAGTTCCTTGCAGAAGAATAGTACTTATGAGTTGATGGAGCTTTTGAAAGGCAGAAAAGCCTTAAAGAACAAATGGGTGTTCAAGTTAAGAAAGATGGTGACAAGCTAGTGAAGTACAAAGCTAGATTGGTGGTTAAAGGTTTTGGCCAAAAGAAAGGTATTGACTTCCATGAGTTTTCTCCTCGGTTATAAAGATGAGCTCTATACGTGTTGTTTTAGGTCTTGCTGCTAGCTTAGACCTTAAGCTAGAGCAGTTAGATGTGAAGATTACATTTCTCCATGGTGATCTGGAAAAAGAACTTTACATGGAAGAACCTGAAGGGTTTGAAGTCTAAGGGAAGAAGCACATGGTTTGTAAGTTTAAAAAAAAAGTCTTTACCTGTTGAAGCAGCACCAAGACAGTGATAAAAGAAATTTGACTCTTTTAAGGTGAGTCATGGCTACAAGAGGACCATTGTCAATCCATGCGTATATGTTAGAACATTGCTTGAAGGTAACTTTGTTATCTTATTGTTATATATTGATGACATATTGATTGTTAGGCAAGATAGGAAAATGATTGAAGAACTCAAGAAAGAGTTATCAAAGTCCTTTGAATGATTCAAAGGACTTGGACTTGGGTCAAGCACGCTAGATATTTGCAACGCAGATTGTACGTGACAAGAATACCAAGAAGCTGTGGTTATCATAACAAAAGTCCATTGAAAGGGTACTTGAGAGGTTCAACATGAAGAATGCTAAGCCGGTCAGCACACTTCTCGTCAATCAATTTAAACTGAACAACAAATTTTGTTCAAAGGAAGAGTTGATAGATACTCTGTACTCCTCAGCAGTTAGGAGTTTGATGTATGCAATGGTTTGCACTCGACCGGATTGCACATGCTGTTGGTGTGCTTAGCAGGTTCTTTGGTAATCTAGGAAAAGAGCAAGTAGTGAAATGGATCTTCAGATATTTGGAAGACAGTTCTAAATTTGTGCTCGAGTTTTGGAAACTCAAAATCAACTTTAGAAGGCTATACAGACGCGGATGTGACAAGTGAACTTGATGGCAGAAAATCCATGTCTTAATTTTTATTTACTTTTGCAGGTGGAGCTGTATCATGGCAGCCTGGGCTGTAGAAATGTGTTGTGCTATCAACAAAAGAGGCCGAGAACATTGCAGCTGCCAAAGCAGGAAATAAAATGCTATGAATGAAGCAATTTCTCCATGAGTTAGGCTTGAGACAATATGAGTAGACAATATTTTGTGACAATCAAAGCGCTATTGACTTGAGCAAAAATTCTACGTATCACTCTTGAATGAAGCATATTGATGTGCGATATCATTGGATCCAGGTAGTTACTGAAAATGAGATGATCAAGCTAAAGAAGATCCATACAAACTAGAATCCGTCAGATATGATGACAAAAGTTATTCCCAAAGAAAAGTTTGAGCTATGTATTGAGCTCGCTGGTATGAAGTATTGCTGAAAAGCCCCGAGGGGGCAAAGGAAAAGACAGCTAGAGAATGTTTGCGAGAATCCAAGCCTAGGTGGAGAATTGTTGGTAGTTTTGTCTTGGACTCAATTTGTCGAAGACAAGCATGAGAAAAGATGAGAACGCATTTGTTGTTCACACAAAGCCAACTTTCGTAACTATTCCTAAATTGGCTAATCATGTGTGAGTAAGAGTTAAGCACTATGAATTTGACGACTATCCACCTACATCTTCTCCTATAAAAGGAGAAGCTTCCTAACGGTTTTTAACACACCACACATCAGATACCATTGAGAAGCATTAGCCATTGAGAGCTAAATGTAGTGAGTTAGCCACTAAGAGCTAAAAAGGGTGTCAGGCATTAGAACTTATGATTGTAACTCAAATGCTAACGCGTTAAGTGTTTTTGTAATAGCACTATTGAGTGAGAAAAATTATAGAGAGTTTTTATTTATTGAGAGATATAGTGAGGAGAGTTTTGAGTGTGTTCGAAAATTGGGTCTGAATGACTGAGTGAAAGTTCCCTTATAACTTCTCAACTTTATAGTGCAACATTCTCACTGTCTTCCTGTAGACGTTGGCAAGAGGTCGAACCAAATTAAATATCCGTGTCTATATTTTTGTGTGATAGTTTTAATATATATATATATATATATATATATATATATATATATATATATATATATATATATATATATATGTGCTAGTTGTACCTGTTATAGGTGTTTAAATCTCAACACACAAACCTCTGTCTGGATGAGTTGCAGGAGGCATGACAAAACTAAATCCACGAGCATAAGTAGACCTGGCAAACGGGTAAACCCGTCGGGTCCGGGTAAAATCCGATCGGGTCCGGGTATTAACGGGTCGGGTAATTTTTACCCGGATTTTTTCGGGTAAGGTTTTTCTGAAACCGTACCCTACCCTTGCGGGTACCCGCGGGTAAATTGTTGATTTTTTTTAAAATTTTATTTACAGAGAATTTTCTTTTACGAAAATTTTTTTGTTCTTTTTTATTATACAACAATCACTATGTAATTTATTACCAAAAAAAAAAATCAAAGTAATTTAATTCCTACAATTACTGCTCAGCGATCAATCCGATCATCTCAGTTCTCAAATCCACAACACAACCATTTCAACCAAACGTAATAACCACAATACTACCAAAACACATAAGTACATACAAAAAATTGACACAAAATGAAACAATACAAGTAGATCTGAAAAAGATTATTGGTAAGCAAAAAATAAACGAAGTGTTAACAAAGCAATCAAAGGCGATTGCAGACCACGATCGGATTCGGAGGTCACTTGATTTGGACTGCTGTAACTCCCGTACCTCACTCTAGCTTGATCGGAGACAGTGGCGCGGAGCTCTGGCTGTAGCGGATCTGATCAGAGATACCGGCGGCGGAGCATCTCAGATTTGCGGTGGATCTAACGGCAGAGACTGAGGGACATGCATATCGGCGTCGAGTTGATGTAACTTGCAAGATCAAGCGACGTCGTCGTCGAGTTGAAGTGAGAGAGCGACGTCGGCGTCGAGTTGAAGTGAGAGAGCGACATCGTGACGAGAGAGAGATCAGAGAGGACGGGAGGAACGGCGCAAAGGAGAAGGGAGAAAAGAAAATGAGTGAAGAAGAAACCCTAGCATGTTTTATAGTAAAAAATCCGGGTTGCCCGGGTAATCCGTACCCGACCCGGATTTACCCGATTTTTACGGGTCAGTTCGGATACGGGTCTGTTTTTGGCGGGTCTTCAAAAGATGTACCCGTACCCGGGATTTTTATCCGGATACGGATCTATCCGCGGGTCTGGGTCCATTTTTGCCAGGTCTAAGCACAAGGGGGAGGTAATTAAGAAGGGGCAAAGATGGGAAGACAGTGTATATAGATGCGAGCTGCTGCCATTTAAAGCATTTAACGCGGGATGCGGAACCCAATTCGTCTCTTAATCGCAAATGTAACGGAGATACCGTTTGTTTCTCTGAGCTTGCCTCCCCACACCCCTCCCCCGCCCCCATCACCCTCGCCCTCGCCTTCTCTCTTTTTCTCTCTCTCAAGGGAGAAGAGAGAGAAGAAGGAAAGGTGTTTTGAGAGAGATTGTGGAGACAGAGAACAGCAACAAATAAACAAGGTTTAGCGACAAAAAAGAGAGGAGATTTTGATACACAGCAAAACACGTTCATCGTACTTGTAACCCATATCAATCTGTTATTGTTTGATGAATTAGATCTTTATCCACATACCCTTCTAAGAGAAGAGCAAAGAAAGGTGGTTTTTGATCCATTTTCCTATTTATGTTTTCTTTTTCTGTCTTAAGATTTTCTTGTTGAATCAGTATTGCGTTTGTGTGTCTAAAATTTGACATTTTGGAGTCTTAATTGGATGCAGGAATTGAGATTGGGCATTCAACACATCTCTCTCTCTCTCTCATAAATGGGGGGAATGTCCCATGACAATGTGCATGGGCTTGTTTTAGCACTCTCGTCCAGTATCTTTATTGGGTCAAGCTTTATCATAAAGAAAAAAGGGCTAAAAAAGGCCGGGGCTACTGGGATCCGAGCAGGTTCATTGTCCTTAATCCTCCGTTGCTTTAGATGTTCTTGCCAATGATGTATGCTGTCTCAACGTTTCTATGTGAGGGCCCATTTGTGTTTGCTTCTGCTTTTAGAAAATTATTATTACTCCACTATTTTTACTCTATCTAAAAAAATAATAAGTTGCTTTTGGACTTGAACGCTAAAGCAGTTTATAGCCATTATAGCCAAATGCATTCGGTAACTGTGTTTGGCTCCAAGCGCTCGTTTTGCAGAACTTGCTAATTCTTGGCTATAATGTATATACGTAGATGTGCTGGGTGCAAATCTCAAAGCTGGTTTAATGCCGGGTACTGGGGGGAACGACCAGTTACAATCTCACGTATGGCATCATGTTTCCCTCAGCATTGTCCCTTGTATTAATGCATACTTTCATATATCAACTCCAACAAATACAGCTGAGCATGTCTAGTTTTGCAGTAATGATAGAATCTGGGGAACAAATTTTCTATGTGGTGTATGGCACTTACTTGCTTTGGCCTTTGAACATGCCACACTCTATAGCTTCTCAATTGTCATTTCTGGTTGATGAGGTTTGTAAAAAATGTTTGTTGACTTTTTGTGGCTGTGGCTCTTTGTTGACAGGTTCTGGAGGCTACTCATACTTGTTCGAACCATGGTGGTGGGCTGGGATGGTAACCAGTAAGTAATAGCAATTCCTTATTTGTATTATGTTATTAATTAATAAATTTCTATTTTGTTTCAATACTGACGTATGGTTGGCAGGTTATATAAGGAGGAATTTCACTAGTTTGGCTGTATATGATACGGGGTTATGATTCCTTAAAGACGGAAAATGAAATTCTTCTTGCTGTGTTTTTGTCTTTATTATTGATCAAGCTCAAACTATTATCGCCTAGGACGCAGGGGAATTTCTATATATGACCATGTCTGTGTACGTCTTAAAGACACGTAACTTTTCATGGCCACTTTGGACACATTTTTTCTACTTGCCTGGATTCTTGAGCTTTTGAAAGGTGTTTGTTTTTCTTATAGATGATTCTATGTTATCATTAGAGAGTGTCTTGGGACATATACTCCTAGTTCGACATAAAAAATGTTGACATATACACTGTTGTCACTAAAATAATAGATGGTTTCACAGAATTGTTTTTTCACCATTTTGAATTATAGTTGTAGGAAGGGATTTAAACTGATCAAATGAAGATTGTTTTTTGTGTTGGCTTCCTGGCCACTACTTTGTATTGTACAGAGGATAATTTCGTTCTTGTACTTTGTACTTGAATACACAGTTTTTTTTCTCAGTGTCTCATAATTGAGAATACTTCTAAGTTTCTGTTCATGTGTTGATGGAGAGCCAACTGGGAACATGCTTGTATTAGTAGTCAATGGTGCTGATGATGCTGAGTCTTTTCTATTTATGTGTTGCATGGCAGTTGAGCTGTCTTGGGATCCTTAAGCTTGTTTATTGGAAGACTTGGCATTTGTTTCTTAATTATTAAAAGCTACACGTTTTACCCAATAAATTTTGAGATTGATTTTGGAAGTTAGACTGAGAGATGTATAGAGTTAGGATAGTGTAGAGAGAGAGAGAGGGCATATTCTTCTAAGTTCTAGGATGATCATTTCAAGGGGGCCGAAAAAGGGGCACAAAATCTGAACACAAGATGTAAACAAGGAAACCCCAGTCTCACCCACAAACCTAGCCTCCAAAGCTACTTGGACCACAAGAAAGCACCTGCACAAAGGTTCCACAATCACCACAAGTAACTTAAACAATTTCACAACATAAATGCCATTGATTCAGGGAACTCCCCACCAAAAGAGAAGGCTCAGGAACAGAAGTGCAAATGGAGAATGACTGCTCTGCTCCCTGAAGTGCCCTCCAGTTTTAGGAAGAGGGCAATAGTATTTTAGGAATCTTACCAGGTCTAAGAAGTTGAAGTTAAAATTGTTCATAAGTAAAGAGCACTAACGTATTCCTTTTATGAGTACGTAAAACTTCCATAAACGATACTGGAATGCTACTGGCCCATCATTTTCATACATGGGAATTGCGTGAATAAGATGATCATTCCATCTGTAAGCAAATAATCTGGGGGGTACCTGGCCCAAAATGGCCATTCTCATCCCACCCATGAAAGAATTGTACTTGGTCCAGAGAAGGAATCATGTGTTTGTGGAAGGCGATGCGGTACAATAACTAGCTTAGACAGTACTGTTTAGCACACAAGCGAAATTGTTTGGCCTGTGATTAGGAAACTATAAGGCAGATCTAGAACCTATTTCTCTGTTGCTTGAGGTTATTTTCAGCTTTATGTGTGGTCATAGAGGCTCGTCTATTATGGAACATACTATCTTTGCAGTAATTTCCAGAAATATAAATGACGACTGATTCCTCTTGTTTGACATTGTTTTCGGCACTGTCCAATTATATCTTTCAACTTGATCTCTTTACTTTATTATTAATTTCAAGATCATATGACTTGATAGTGATTGTTGGGGAGGTAGCTAATTTTGCTGCCTATGCATTTGCTCCTGCAATTCTAGTAACTCCACTGGGAGCTCTAAGTATTATCTTCAGGTATGACGCCAGTTAGATCCTGGTAGAAAGATTTTAAGGATACCTCTAATGCGCTAGAAGTTAATCTCTTGCATGTTTCTGTTTTTTTTTTCTTTTCGTGCAGTGCAGTTTTAGCCCATTTCATTTTAGAGGAGAAACTGCATATCTTTGGTGTGGTAGGCTGTGTGCTTTGCTTGGTCGGCTCTACAACTATTGTTTTACATGCACCACAGGAGAGGAAAATTGAGTCTGTCAAGGAAGTATGGTACCTAGCAACAGAGCCAGGTACTGTTGCCTGATTTGATTACCATCTAGGTCATGGCTCACTTTCATTGTTCGGTTCACTTGTCTATACCAGCTGCTTATGGTTGCTTACTAATCTCTTATGTGTCGGTGTGGTTTATGAGGCATATTTTTAGTCGTATACATGAATAGGCGAGACTGTTTGTACTTTTGGATATTGACAAGTAATTTTTACTGTGATAGTCCACTTAAAGAGCTTTGGTTGACCAATGAACTTCTTGAACTAGTTTCAATCTCATTTTAAGGAGAAAAAATAGCTAAATATATGAAGTTAGAGAACAACTCAGAGCTTCTATTCTGGGGAAAGGATTTGTGTAGTCAAAAGCTTGGTTGGTGGTCTTTCAGGAACTTTTATATGATGGACGTGGGGGCAGCTTTGGATTCAGGTTGGTCAAGAGAGGTAGGTGATGCAGGAAAAGGCATGAGCGAGATGGCAAGGGTTGTCCAAGGCCTTGTGTCAGTGGATTATTTCCTTGAAGAACGAATCAACCACATAGAACCAACAGGAAGCCTTCTTAAAAGGTGTTGCCTCTTGGATAAACAATCCACTGCAGTAAATGCAGAAACGCAACGTTGCTGCATCCTCAACAGCCGTAGCATAAATTCTTTGCTTAAGTCCCGAGGTCAGATGGGAATCGATAATTATATATAAGCTTCTGCATAAAAGCACTCCCGTTTGACAACAAAAGCTGAAACTCAGCTTAGTTTTCAATGAACTGTTCAGGACATAAGTATAAAATGAGAATGTGATTTATATCTGGTTAGCATCAACTGTTACTATCAATGATGCCCCTGGATGCTTAGACCCACCACATCTCGTTGTCTTGCCCAAAAGGGTTTTGCACGTAGATACCTAAACAAGGGCTTACGATGCCTTCTAAAACTCCTCATTTTTCACTATGGGATCTTCTGGTGCTTATTGGCGTGCTAGCTTAACACGTGGCAACCCTCCTGCAGCTTACTAGTCGGCGACTCTTCTGGTACCAAGTAAAGCCTTATTTTGCTTAAGAGTCGCGACGTACAACTTCTCACACATAGCTTTGGGGTTTTTGTTGGGATAATAACTACCTACTTTTACATTGCAACGTCGTGTATCCAACTGGTTTGAAGTTAATGCACCAAGTCTGAGCAGGAGCAAACCGGGGATGTAAGAAGTGTGAAGATACCACTTGGTTGACTGTAAAATGGCATGGGCCATGCTTACCTTTTAAGCTGGTGTGGGATTTACCACCTTTAGGAGTGGATTGTCTTGAGTAGATAAGGGAAGGAGGGGGCTTATGGCGCATCTTAGTTGCTTAGTGAGTTTATGAGTTTCTGTAGTGCATTGGAAGCCAGTGGAGGTTTTTTCTTGGGAAGTAGGTGCGAGTTGCACAATAGTTCGAGAGTGACTATTGACATGATGTATTGTTTTGTCAAGTGCAATTATACATGCTCCCTTTAGAATGTTTGTTGGTAATGAGATTGACATGGCACATTTTGGGGGATATTGCATTTGAGGTGGGTGATGGATCGAGGTTAACTTCGTACATGGTGTTGGAATTGCTGAGATTGGAGTCCTAAAGGGAAATCCAAAAGAATAATCACAATATAAAAGCAGGCTAGGGCTCTGGCAGCCCCAGAAGAGGATGCAGGAAGCAAGCAATCATTTCAGGGTCATGAGGAGTGTAATCACCTTAGTGAGGCAATGCAGGTTTTTCTAGGCCTTACATGCCCTTGTGTAGGGCCAGTGAAAAGGTAGGGGAGGCACTTCCATGTGGGAGGTTGGGGTCGTATGGATGATTGCCATTGACGCTATGTCTAGTTGGTGACAAGTTGAGCTGGCAGAAAATCATATAGTATGTCAGTATTTGTGTATAAAAGTTGCTGCAGAGCACCTGACGCTGAGTTACCTCGGGCGTAAAGTGCGCAAGAAGATTTGCCAAGCGACGTGTCAACTCTTTTGCTACATGGTAAAGAGCGAAGGAAGCTTTTGGTAATGTTGGTTATTCTTTCTGCTGCCCATGGGTTCAGGCACTATGTTAGGGGTCTCCCTATGACTGCAGAAGAGGCGTTTATTTTGAAGATTACCATCTTTTGTAGTGCATTCGGAGTTAAAGCAATTCCAGAGTATTTCAGAGCATAGGCTTGTTGTTAAATGGGATCAAGGCTTCATTGTCAGTTTGTTGTTTGTTTCTGCAGAGGATTCTTTGCTTGGTCGAGTACTTGATAGCTTGTTTTGTTTTTCTGGAAGAAATTCTCCTATAGGATGTCAGGGACTTGAATGATACACAAATGCGCGTGGTTTTAGCACTCTATAATATGCTTATGCTTGTCAAGAAGCAAAAGAAATGAAATCAAGTAATTTACATGTACGATTTCAGTAAGTGCAAAGCATCTATGTTTGGTGACAGTTAAGAATTTAAGTTATCCATGAAACTGTTTTTTATTAAAAGTTTATTGTTATGCTTTCTCCTATCTATCAGATAGCTTCAAAACTCAGGAACTAGTCTAATAGTAGAAATGAGTTTTGGCGTCTGAAAACGTGCATCCTTTGATTATTTCACTAACTGACAGAGAGACTTTTTTGGTACCTACAGGTTTTATTGTCTATACCTGCGTGGTTTTGGTTCTGGTTCTTGTCCTAATTTTCCGGTATGTGCCACTTTGTGGACAAACGCATATGGTTGTCTACATTGGAATCTGCTCACTCACAGGCTCCCTTACGGTTTGTCTACTTTCATGGATGTGTTTAAGCATCTAGCACATCATAGCCCTAGCTGCACCTGGTAGGGCTTGTATACTTACCTTTATCTTCCGGCTTGTTTGTATGTAGGTTATGAGTGTAAAAGCAGTGGGAATTGCTTTGAAGCTAACATTTTTAGGAATGAATCAATTCATATTCTTCGAAACCTGGTTTTTCACTGTATTTGTGATAGCTTGTTGTCTTTTGCAGCTGAACTACTTGAATAAGGTAACCGTGACATTTACTTTGAAATTATGTCTGGCTGCCTTCAACTAGTATATGAAAACGAGAAATCAATTGAACAAAGTTGATATTTGTTATCCAAAAGGTTGATATATTTGTTATGATTCTACATTTTAACCAGCTTTTACATTGTTGTGCTGGTTAACATGTCTTCTTCCCCTCTACTCAAAACTCACGAGAGAGTCAGAAAATGAGACACAATCTTGAATCAACAATAGACCGCAAGGAAGCTTTATTTGATCAGGTTGCAGTGAGACGAAGATAAGGAGAGAGGGGATAAAGTTGAATTTGGGACTTGGGGTGTAATTGTTTGAGTATTCTTCTCTTTCAATAGCCTCTAGTTACTGGGCAGTTCACAGTGAGCTTGCTGCATTATAGTTCTAATGTTTGAATAGGGTCCTCACGGAACACATTTTCACGTATAACAATCAGTTATAAACTCTTAAAAAAATGGCATTACTGTATCAGTGTTTACAAACTGCTGCTGTAGCACAGCGGTGATGTGGTAGCAGTGACACTAAAGGAGTCTGGTATTACGGGTACATCTTTTCCTTGTGCACCTAGCCGACCTCTTTTTTAAAGAGGAATCCCTGTTCTAGGGAAACAAATCTGGTTTTCTGCTCCTTTAGAGCACATTTTTCTAATTAATCAAGTGCCTGTATTTTGGTTCCACAGGCCTTAATTTGTAGAAAACGACTATTTATCTGTTGAATTAAAGTCAATTGCTACAGAAATTGGAATCCACAATGATGCTGATCTTTTTCTTTGCTTGACGTGTATGCATGGTTGTTCTTCTGGGGTTTCAATTTTGACTTTTTCTGGTCCAGATTATTGTTGACACAACTTTATGCATTGCAAGTTGTTACTTTAAAAATCAAATCAGTTACGAGAAGCATTTTTCTACTATGTACTCTTGTTGCTTAGTTTCTCATTAGGTATATTATGTGGTTAGTGCTTCTACTTCTACCTTTTATTTTAGAGTGGCTAATTATAATTAACATTCATTTTTGCAGGCTCTAGACACGTTTAATACTGCTGTAATTTCTCCCGTATACTATGTCATGTTCACAACATTGACCATCCTTGCCAGCATGATCATGTTTAAGGTGATTGAATATACGCCTTGTCTTTTCTTTAAGACCTTAATTCCTATTCACCTTTTGTGGGATACCATTCTTTACATGCTAGGAATTTTATGGTTGCAACATTCATAAATATGCTATAGTCCTTTGGTTTCTAAGTGCCATTTCCAGTATGTCATCCCTAAGCAGTCTTTCTCTATTTACCTGTAGGAATCCAATATCATAAGGGTGATGGTTGGTCATATGACAAAAGTATACCGAATAAACTGTCTTAAACAGTCATTGCGTCATGATTGCGTGTTGCAGTCCTTGACAGTTTCTTCTTTTCAACTTGTGATTTGCAGCTTTGATAAGTTTTTCTCTTTGGAAAGTGAACAAGTACATATAAGCTTACTTGTCAGGCTTTTCGACCATCACACCATTGCACCTCGAAACAGACTTAGGTGATGACGAAGGGAACAGTCATTATGTTGGTCTTAATTTAGCTTAGGGAAAATTGCGCAGAATACCGTTGTGATTTGAGGTAGTTGCAAAAAGCCCCCTGAGGTTAGAAAAAAGGAACACCTCTCATCGTAAAAGTGTTGCAACCGACAGTTTCCGTAACGAAAGGAAAAAATTGTCTGAAATACCTTTGTATATAAACCCTAAGATTGTCACTGTGCATCGGAATTCTAGAGCAGAGGGGCGGCACCACCACCCCAGCCACACCGCCGCCACTCCAGCCTGCCCTTCATCGCCACAAACCCAAGCCATCTCTCTCTCACAACCACCCAGCGTCCCAACCCCTACCACCACCACCAAGCAATGCCCGTCGTCTCCACAGGCCCAAGCCGTCTCTCATCATCACCACCACAACCCCGCCTAACCCATCACCCTTGTCCTTCGTCACCACAACAATCCCACTCTTGCACCGCCCTCTTCTCCATCGTTGCTGAGTTTTACCCCTGTAGTTTGACAAGATCTTTTTGTGGAGTAAACCTCTATATGCGCAGGCTTAGATGTTGCTATTTACCTGAAATGCACAAACTAAGATCTAGGGTTTCAACCGCACACTGCGACTTGCCCTTGATCTTAGTTTGTACGATTAGGGTTTGAATTGTTGTTTAGGATTGTTGATGTGGGTATCTTGTGTTTTGTCGTGGTGCAATGGTGGTGTGTGGATGGCGGCGGTGGGATTGGGCGATGATGGCGGCTGCGACATTGGGCAGTGATGGCGGAGGTGGGATTCGGTGAGGGTGTTGGCTTTGATGAGATTGGGTGCAGCAGGCTGCGGGGGAATCGGATGAGGCAGATGGCGGTGGTGGCGGTGGTTGTGGGTGGGGCAAGTGGCAAACAAGGGGTGGTGGAGGTATGTGGCCGGGTTGGTGAGTTCTGCGGCTAGGGTTTGGTTTCATTGGACTAGAGAAAAAATTTAGGACTTTGGAGGGGAGAAATCAACAGATGGCATTTTAGTCATTTCACTAGATAAATATTTATGAAACGCACTTTTCAGGAGCATGAGCATCACATGCCGCTAATTTGGACGATTTTTCTAACGGTTGCAATATAATTGGCACCTCAAAGTTTCCTTTGCAAATTTTCTAATCTCAGGGGGGCTTTTTGCAACTACCCCGAACCACAAGGGTATTCAGCGCAATTTTCCCTTTAGCTTACTTGTCAGACTTTTCTTCCATCACAGCATTCAAGCTATAGCTTGCTTGCATTTAAGCTGAGTTCTTTAATTAAATGGAGAACTAGTTCATGGAGTAGGAAGGTTACGAATAAAAGAAAAGGAGAAAAGAAGTAAAGAGATGCTCTTGCTGCAATTTACTTTGTTTACTTTATGCAAAGTTCTTCTTGATGAAAAGGCTTGCTTATTCGATACCCTGTACCAAGGACAATGAAGTCGCCATGTTTACCTAATATGCCACCTTCATATGTTTATCAGTTCCTCGAACTTCCTTTAGGTGCAATATGTTTTTCATCGTAATTTTCTTTGCTTCTTGCGGCTGAGTGCAGGACTGGGACCATCAAAATGCTACACAGATTGTAACTGAGCTGTGCGGCTTTGTGACTATCCTCTCTGGGACTTTTCTTCTGCACAAAACCAAGGATATGGGAGGTAGTCCAACAGTGGGATCCCCTGTATTCACAACCCCAGACACAACTACTAACACACACACGAGCTCAAATTCCACTCGGTCAGAGCTTTGAAATTTTTTGGCAAGAGTTTTTGTCTTGCAGCTACGTACATAGCAGCTCATAAATGTTTTGAAAATTCGAAGATGCTCATCAGTGTTAAAGGCGAATCTGCGTTTCTTGAGCACAAGCACCCGTGATATATAAGAGAAAGGGGAAAGGAGGAAGATGAGGACATTAGCTGATGTTTTTCTATGCTTTCACTAGCTGTAGTACATTTTTCTAACCTTTACCACACATGTTTCCTTTATCAAACAGATTTTAGATTGCGAATATTTTGAAAATGACATGAATATATGATGGCATATATGAAGAAACTTTGCAGTTTGATTATTATGTTATGGGAAACAAAGCGTGATCGTCATTTGATCACTTCGAAAAGGATTACAAGGAGGATTATGGCTATATCTTTCTTTCCTTTTTGGGTGGTAGCTTGTTCCCTTTTCCAGGCCAGTGGATGAAAATTCTTCTCTTTTTTCAATTTCGATCGATGAAAGTTATGGGTGGTTTGTTCACAATGTGACAGCTGATCTCATGTTACATTTGTTTCACCAGGCGATTTAGTTTGTCCTCCACCTTTGGGTTTCCATGCACTTCACTCGGTTACATACGTTGGGTTTCCAGATGACCCAAAGCAACCTTACGTATTGCGAAAATGCCTCGCTCATGTTCTTCCTCTTGTTCGGCAGAGCAGTTAGGTATGAGTGCCTTTTTTTTAACTTTTGCCCACCTTACATGTTGCTGCTGATAATGACCTGTTTACGCATTTGCCCTGGTTGGCTGAGGTTAATTTAGATGCTATATATTGGCGTGTGATACTTTGTCTACTGAGTCTGTTGTGGTTGTGTGGGGTGATGAGCGCAGTGATAAGGATTGGGAGACGTATTCGGGTCTAGCGAGTGACTCGAGTTGTGCACATTCCTCTAAAGGATTTTATTGTCGGGCTTGCCTTGTGGATGTGCACACTGTCGGACCTCTATTCACTTGGACTCGTGCGATGCCAAGGTGTCAGATCACCTCTGAGAAATTAAATAGGCTTAGATGTAATCTTGATTTGTTGCAGATTTGGGCATTCAGTGTTCGGATCATGTCCCGTCGTTTTATGACACATTGCGTCCCTAGGTGAGGGGTCGACGGCCATTTCATATTGAAGCTGTGGTTCAAGTTTTCGGCTTGGGCTTGTAAGAGTTGAGGGATCTATGTTATTTCATGTAGTTTCTCGTTTTCAAAATTTCAAAAACCTTAATTCTTCCTTGGAGTAAGAATCGTTGCAATAATATGGTCCAGCAAAGGCATCCTCTTCATGAACAACTAGTCCACGTTCAAGGGTTGCTACCCCATCATCCTGAGCTCTCTGATAGAAATTTTTGTTTCGGATGCAGCTTATTAGATCATTTATTGGAATGTGAAAAGGTGTATTGGACCTAACCTGCTCATTCCCCTTGGCTTTGATTCGGGTGCTTCTTTCAAACTTCAACCTAGATATGGTGGAGACATGTAAATCACTTTAAACATGCAAGGTGAATGGAGTTTCAGTGAGGAGGTAGCATTCTGGTGCAACACTTCTACACGGTCTTTACTAATTCCTCCAAGTACTAGCATGTGATGATATAATAAGCTGTACAAGAAGAAAACAAGGATAGTGTTGCTAATTAATTTAGTTCCTCTTATTTCTTTTTGAGAAAAAAAGTTTATTTGACATGTTTTATATTGTAAATACTTTGACAAGAGAAGAAATTAGTTGATTGTGCTTGAGAATGTCACTGTATTTTTCACAATTATGTTGTCGCGTCACTATTTTGTCGCATACAAAAGGGTAATCGATGTATCTTTCCTCTTTTTGGGTAAAATTTTCTTCACATTTTCCGCTTGCCGGATTCATTTTCTTTTTGTTTAATTTCGGGGAGCGTATACTAGGTGGTTTATACAGCGTGATAATGATTTTGGTAAATCAGGTGTAGTAGTGTTACCGAATCAGTCCAACTGTTCTGTAATAAAGTTGGTGAAACTCATTGAAAAGAAAGAGTTAAACCATTTGGCAAGACAGTCTGGAATCGGTTCAGCTAATTTCTTGTCAGTTCAATTGTTTCCATCTTATTTCAGCTCAACTTTCATAAGAAACTGTTCCATCAATTTGGTCTCAAAGAAAATCAATTCGACTGAGAAATAATTCTCTCGCTCTTTCTACAATCTTATTTGCTCATTAAGTAGTGCATTCATTATTTCAGTAGTAATCAAGTTCCACTCAATTGTAAACGTTTGTAGCCTTGTGGAGGAACTGAATTATACCGTAACTTATGCTAGCAGTCAAAGCTAGAAAAATATTGAAAGGTTCGAGTAAGGGTGTGTTTGATAACTCAATTCAGCACTTAAAACTGAAAATTTTCAATGACTTAAAATTAAGTGCGTTTGATAACCAACTTTTTCTACCATTTAAAGTAATAAGTGGTAAGTTAATTAAAGGCCAATATTTTAAGTCACTCATAGCAGCTGACTTATCACTGAAAACACTCAATAGTAGGTGATTAAAATATTTAACCCATAAGTGATTAATTTGTCCTCAATAGCTCCTTATTTGCCTCCTCTTCTTCCCGATTGTTTCACCGTCTCTTCTTCTTCTTCTTCCTCTAGCAGCAATCTCGTCTCACGTACTCTCCAACCACAATTGCAGTTATGTGATTTCTTTGTTTTTTCATGGTGCTTATTATATGGTGCTTCTTAATTTGTGGATATAATTAAGATTTTCTTAATATTCATCACTTAATTCTGAATGAGATGATTAAAAGGTAACATAATTTTACATAAAAAAATAATTACCATCATGATGTCGCCTCAATAAATTTACGAGCAACACTACCTCTACCACACTACAATCATCACCACAACCATTATTCCACTTTGCTACCACCGTCACGATTCCCAAGACATAGCCACTACCACCGTCACGATTCCCAAGACATAGCCACTACCACCACTACCAAAACGAAATGCCACCTCCACCATACCATTACCACCGTCACCACGTCCATGTTCACCCAAACTATCTAAATATCCACCACACTACAACCATTATCATAACTCTCATGTCGCTGCATATCGCTAACACCACAATTACTAATACCAAATTTTCACGCACCATTGCAATCACCATTAACATTTTTTTGTCGTTGTCGTCGCCACCACTAACACGATTTTGGCCGAAAAAAGTTATAAAGTACATAAATAAATGCATAATTTTAGTAAAATGGATAAATTTATAAATGGAACAATTTTTAGATATTTGTTTTTGGTTTACCAAACAGGTCAACTTATTTTTCAGTAAAAATTCAGTTGCTTAAAATTTTCAGTTTTACAAATTCAGTGCTTAATGTTTTAAGCACTTAAATTTCAGTTTTAGCAAACAGCCCCTAAGTCTCCCTTGTGTGGAGTGCCAAGGGACTAGAGGCGTGCAACTAGGGGGCAAAACCTGTATAAGTCTAGTATTCTTGTTATTACTGTAATTATTTTTTATTCTATAATCAACTTTCAATCAGTACCCATTCACCCTTGTTTTAGGTGTAACAAGGGACCTACAAGTTAAAAGTTTATATGAGAGTTTAAAATATAAAGGCTGGCGAGAATTTGGGCTCAAGCAAGGTTTGTTGTAGTTCGTATTAGGCAAACCAAATCATTATGGAGCTCCACTTGGTGGTGTGTGGGGAGTAGCTATCTTGATAGTGCTTGGTGTGGCTGTCACTTGACTTTGTGGCTATGTAATGATGCCAAACATCCCCAGGCTTAAGTAGGTGAAGACTCTCCTTCTGCTAGGTAGACGGCTCCTCCGAGATGCTACCTCGGCCAGTCAGGTAGACAACTCCTTTGGGACACTACCTTGGCCCGCTCTGAGTGCTTTGGCATAAGGACTCACCCGCGGGGATGGACTCGCTCTCTAAGACACTATCTCTACATTGAGCTCCAAGTTCTTCGACACAAGGACTCCCCTTCTGCCAGGTAGACGGCTCCTCCATATGCTATCTCGGCCTGTCGGGTAGGTGACTCCTCCTGGACACTACCTTGGCATGCTCCGCGTTCTCTGACGTGAGGACTCACTAGAGGGATAGACGACTCTTTTGGGACACTATCTCTCCCAGGGTGTCTGCGTGACTAGCTTACCTGCTCTGGTACTGGGGGCTTTGATCGGCACACCTAGGGACTATGCCCCTCAGGTCACTCCGAGACGGGAGTAGGTTTCTGGAGGGCATTGCGCCTAGTCTGTCTGGTAGTTAGGTCTCGGGTCTTCCCCATCACTGCCAGGTTTCTTAGCATTTCTTGACGCCCTGTGGGCTCTGCAAGGGCTTTGGACTGGTGGCTAGATCAAGGGGGCTCTTGACCACACTGGTACTATGTGGGCTAGTCTTTTTAGACAGACAAAGCGATGAAATAGGGGGCAAGCTAAGTGAATATACGGTTCGACAGTTCGTGGAGCATCAACACCTGTGGCCCCCTCGGTGATGTGTTATTCCCAGGGAATGCCACATGTCGATTGATGATATCATCATCTCAACCTCTATAAAAAAATAGAAGCCTTGAGAATTCATTTTCAGGACTCTTTCATAATTTTAGAATTTTCTTACATTCATTTTTTCAGTTTAGAATTCTAGAGAGAAAACATACATGACATTGACTCTGGACCTAAGCATCAGGGCTGCGACTATAGTCATATTCACCCTGTGCCATCGCCCTCGCAGCATTGCCACCCTTAGGCTCTGTCTGGAAAGTCCTTGATCTATGCCCTTCCTCCATCCTTGTTCTATCTCACATCAGGAAACTTGACATCTGACTCGGGCTGCATTCCTTGTGGCACCTCCATGTCGACTGTGAATTCACTCTCCTTCGCCTCATATGGTTTTTAACTTCATAATTTTGGCCTTTTTTAATCAATCTGGTTTCAATATAAAAAGGGATATTAATTTTATTTCTAACTCCAAAGGGCCTCCGAAATCTTGATAAATAAAGTATCTTGAGATCTTGTTTTTGTAACATCATAATAACTTGGCAATTCAGATCTCTTCTCTTTGTTGATGATAAAAACATTAAGTAGGTTGAATATCTCCAATCCAATTATTAGCTTTTGTATATTAATCAATTCAATTTTGGAAAAAATTAAAATAAAAAAGTTGTTGTATACTGATCAGGGTTTTCAAAAAGTGTAAGACTCCAGAAATGGACAAAGAACGAAAAAGCTACGAACTCTTGAAGTTACTATAAATTAGTAACAAAAGACCCCAAATCAAAGTTAATAATCAAAAGCATGAAGAACTAAAATAACAATGGGTTAAGTACACCTATGTCCCTGAGGTTTGGGTAAAATTACACGCGTGTCCATATGTTTGAAAAATAGGCACTTATGTCCTTTGACCTAACAGAATACCCAAATACATAACGAAATGGTTAAAATGACCATATTGTCCATGACTTTGGTAAATTCTTTAACATGCCATTTCTTCTATCCCTTTAATTATCAAATTTAGGTTCAAAAAGAATTGAAACCCTAATTTTCAAATTAGGGTTTTAAGTCATTCTTTTATCTCCCTAATTTTCATATTAGGGTTTCAAAAAGAATTGAAACCCTAATTTTCAAATTAGAGTTTCAAGCCATTCCTTTATCTCCCTAATTTTCAAGTTAGAGTTTTAATTCTTTTTTATTCAAAACCCTAATTTTCAAATTAGGGTTTCAAGCCATTCATTTATGTCCTAATTTTGAAATTAAGGTTTCAATTCCTTTTCAATTCCAACATTTATTATCCAACTTTTCAAGGAATCAAAAGGCATTGGGGGTAAGGGAAGGGAGAGGGATGACATGGTGGGTAGGGAAAAGGAGAGGGACGGTATGGGGTAGGGTGAGGGAAGGTAGCGCAGAGGGGGGTAGGGGAAGGGGAAGGGTGAAGGCAGTGGGGTGGGGGACGATGGGGTAGGAGGAAGGGAAGGGGAAGGCGGCAGGGTAAGGGAAGAGAGGGCAGGGGACGATGGGGTGGGGTGGGGGGAAAGGGAAGAAAGGGCAGGGAACGACGGGGTAAGGTGGAGCGAAGGGGAAGGTGGCTGTGTAGGGGAATGGAGGGGGACAACAACAGGGGATGGGGGAGCAATGTCACGATGGCGGGCAGTGGGAGTAGCGGGCGTGGTGGTTGGCAATGGGGGCATCTATGTGGTGGTGGTATAGTAGGGGCAGCAGTGTGGTGGTGTACAGTGAGGGCAGCAGCTTGGTAGTGGGATGGTAGGGGTAGCAGCTTGGTTGTGAAACGATAGGGGCTGCTGTATGGTGGTTGGAGAATTCACCTCTGTCTGATGGAAAAAGAGAGAGATAAGGCTCATGAAAGAGAAAATGGCAGAGAGAGATAAGGGGAAGAGAGATAAGGCTCATGAAAGAGAAAAGGGCAGAGAGAAGAGAGGTAACAGTATTCTAGGGGTAAGATTGCCATAGTTTGAAAATACGTATTGATGAGATAAAAAAAAATACAATTTTTGGACGGATACTTGACAGATGGACACAAGTATTACCTTTTTAACATTTGTGGTCATGATCTATTACCTTTTGCAAATTAGTGTCATTGACTGTAATTTCATTCTAACCTCAGGGACATGACGTAACTAACCTATAATCAATTTATCATAGTGATCAAGAATGTACTCAAGGTTCTAAAGTATCAATGAATCCCTTCCAAACACTAAATCTATTGAGACGAGAGTAATGCAGATGTGACAATCAAACTGTTACAGATCAAGATCTAAAGAAGATCAATACAATTGTGATTGCCAAAACATAAGACCTTGTAACAAAATATTATGGGGATTTCGATTCCAATTCAAGAATGGACAAGTAGTAAGATCTCAGATGGGGTAAACGCGTGAAAAAACCCATATCTCAAAGTAGTGAATTTATATAGATCGATCACAACTTTTTTTTTGAAATCCAAAAATCTTTAACTAAGGGTTCGTTTGACAAATTTTTTTTTTGGTTTTCAGTTTTTAAAGAGCAGCTTAATTTTTTTTTTTTTTACAAAAACAAGTGGGTGTTTGATAACCTTTTTTTTTTGAGTTTTTTTTTTTGGTGTTTGGTAACTCTTTTTATTTTGACTTTTTTTTTGGGTGGTTTGCGGTGGCGGTGGTGGTGGTGGGGCGTGGCGGTGGTGGGGCTTAGCGGTGGTCAACGGTGGTGGTGGCCGGCGGTGGCTGGTGGCTGCCGGAGGCCGGCGGCCGGAGGTGGCTGCCGGCAGTAGCCGGCGGTGGTCGCCAGCCGCCGGAGGTGGCTGCCGGCGGTGGGAGGGTGTTGGTGGTGGTCTCCAAAAAAAAAACCAAAAGTGAAAAAAAAAACAGTTTCTGGAGTTTTTTTTTTTGCTCTGCAGTTTAAAAACTGGTTTTTTAAATTGGAGAAGGAAAAAAAATAGTTACCAAACGCACTTTTTTTTCCAGTTTCCAAAACTGAAAAAAAAAAATTGGAAAAAAAAGCTGCGTCAAACGTGGCCTAAGGCTTTTTTCTTCTTCTCTGTCTTGCTAAAAATACATCAAGACTATCATGTCTTTCTCATTTCTTATAATTGCCAACGTCATTATAATAGAACTTAAAGTCTTAATCCAAGTCAAAATATATTTTAATGTCTAATCTTATTGCATATTAGCAACTACAAATTATCAAATGCTATATTCTTCTCTGAAAATACTTTCAAACAATTAGGCCCACCCCTAATTTAAAGTCACTACATCATTCTAATTAATATTTACACAAGTAGCATGATAAAATACAAAACCTTGGTTGTTACACAAGTGGAGTTTATTCAGTATTATAATGGCCAGATTTATGAGTTGTCAGAGGAGGAAGAAACTAATAATGTATCCACACTTTGTTATAAACTTCTTTGTGAGTCCCAAACTGGAGAGGTTCATGATCACGATTTATATATTGGTTCATCTTTTCGCTTGCAAGAACGTGTTGAGGTTGGAGGTCAAGATTCTCTCTACACGTTTGATAAACATACCAAGAGGAGGAGAAAGTTTACTGTGAAATCTGAGTTGGATTATTATCTTGAGGAGGATGTGTTGCCTACGTACGTCCTTGGACTTTAATATTTTGGCTTGTTGGAAAAATAATGAATTGAGAGATCCAAGGATGCAGCTGATGGCGAGAGATATTCTTGCTATTCCCAAATCTACAGTTGCATCGAAGGTAGCTTTAGCACAAGTGGTAGGTTAGTGAGTCCTCACCGTAGTAGGCTTCATCCAAAGACACTAGAGGTATTAATTTGTGCTCAAGATTGGTTGTGGGTTGCTGAAATAAGAGGTAAACTCATTGCATGATTGCATTTATGGAGTTAAATTGGCTATGCGTTGAGTTTCAATGTACACTTGAAAATTTGTATTATTGTGTTATAGGTGCATTTAATTTAGTACATAAGGATATCTAATAATTTATGATGACAAAGATGGTGACGAGACGGCTGCAAGATTTCTTATGCATATTATATCCTATTTTAATTGGACTCATTATCTTTTCTTGCATCTATTGACTTTAATTTGTTATTTTTTTATTAACTGTTTATAGTAATCAGTGACTGGGTTTGTGCAGTTCTCTATGATGGTCTGGACCAGCACGCTTTGCAGCTTTAGACTTGCTCTGAAGTTTCAAACTTTGGTTAAATTGTTTTCGATATGGACTTTTTTATTCGAATCATATTTGGTGATGTATAAAAAAAATTTGAACATTAATTTGACTTTGGTGGTGTAATCTACTAATCTTTTTGTTTTGGAGTTTAGACATTAATTTAATTTATGTTCTACTTTGCCCTTTTAACGCTTAAAAAGGTAAAACACGTTTATACAATTTACAAGTAGATTATTTTTGAAAACTAGGTCGGGTTAGATCAGGATGGGGTCGGGTTCTTTTATAATCCATCTGATATAGGATGGTATTATCACCTCTCGACCTAATGGCAGACCAAGACGGAGTTGGAGTCACGTATATAGACTACTAGAGCGAAGACTTACTCATAAAATTCGCATTCAACCCGACCTTCTCCATTGATATTTCTATCTAATAACCAAAAAGACATACTAAAAAGCTTTAGAACAAAAGTTAGTTTTCCATCTTAGTCCCTCGAAAATCTCTGAAATCCCTTCCGAAGTCCGGATCAAATTCCACTTTGGTCACTTCGCACAGTCCCGAAAATATCGCTGCAAAACAAAGTTCCTATCAAAATGCTTCTTCTAGCTCTGAAGGTCAGTACTCACCATTTCCCCCTGCTGTATATAAAGTCACATATTTGCGCAATTCAGTTTGTTCACTAATTATTTGATTCCAATTGGATGAACATTTATCCAGTAGTTGTACTCGTGGTAGTATTTTCATAATGCCACTTCCAAGAAGGAAGAAGTGGACAGAAGCAGAAGAGAAAACCCTAATAGAGAAGTATGGAGAGATGATTTGTGATGGGTCTTTAGCGAAAATGAAAACCCGAGAGAAGAAATACAAACCCATCTCGCTATATGTGAATTCTGTTCACCATGTTCGCGACCCGGTGGTGTACCCGTGGCAGTGGACATGGAAGGACGTATCCACCAAGGTGCAGAACATGAGGCACCAATACTCACTGGTGAAGCAAAAAATTAGGAGGTCGGATTCGGGTGGGAGCAGTTCTGTCGGGGCGGGTGTGGAGGAATTTGATTGGGTGGAGGGGGTCGCGCACTGGTCGAATTTCTTGAGGTATAAGGAGGTTTTCGGGGATGTGGCAGCTTTGTATGGCGGCAATGATCCAATGGCTGTTGGTGCAGAGTTCAATGGGAATATAGAGATTGGGCAATTTGGGCATCTGGGTGAGGGAGAGGATGGTGATTTTGGGGGAGGGATGGATGGGGTTGAGAATGGGGTGATGGGCTTGGAGTTTGATTATGATGGCGAGGAAGGAGCAGAGAATTATCATGGGAATGATAACGATGGCAATAATATGAAGGAGGATGTGAATAGTGGGTTTGTTTACGAGGACATTGAGCCGATGGGCTCGGATACAAGGAAGAAGAGGAAGGTGTTGAAGGGGATGGATAAGGGTGCATGGGGGATTATTGCAAACCAGTTGGGGCAGTTGAGGGAAATGGAAACTCGGCTTGAGCAGCGTGAGGTGGAGAAAGAACGGGAGAGGCAGAGAAGAGAGGCTGTCCGAATAAAAATTGAGCAGGAACATGAGCAGAAGTGGGAAGAAAGAAAAAAAGATATGGAAGAGAGGGAGAAAGCTAGGGAGAAGTTGAGGAGGCAGAGGACAAAGGAATGGGAAGCTATGGAAAAAGAGAGTGAGCAGAGAGAAAGAAGGAGAAAAGAGGAAGAAATGATCTATGAGAGGAAGTGGGAGGAGCGGATGAGCAGGAGAAGATCTGAATGGAAGAAGAGAATTGATGAGACATTGAGTCAGCATCGAGAAGAAATGGGCCAGATGCACACAAGAATACTTCATGAACAACAGAACCTAACAAGTCAGTTGCTTGGGATTGTTTCTCAGTGGACTGGCCATCCAACTGGGCTTGCGGATCACACTGGAGCTAATAATCATTATCTTTCACAGATGGTGCAGAACTTGCACCACATGAATGGTATTGTTCATGCAGATACTAGGGTCGATGGAGATAATCAAGATGATCACTTCATTATTGATGGATGATACCATTTGTGGGTCACTATTACTCTCTCGTGTTTAAAGGTCGAAGAAAGTGCAGGATTGCTTTGGTGGGGATAAGTGTAAAGGTTAGAGATTTTTCTTAAGTATCTAGTGTGTTCTTACTGTTTGGTAGTGGCTGTATACCGATTTTTTTGTAGTATTGAGTGTTATTTGTTGCTTTATTTAGCTTTTTCTATGTGGAATAAATTTTGGGCAACAATGGATGTAGGTTTATCTGCTTTAAATTTTCATTTTACTACTGCTGAATGCATTAGGCCCCTGAATACAAGCACTATCATAGTGTTTCTTTTCCCTTTTTACTGTTGATTTTTTATTCTAATCAAGAGTAAAGAGAGAGAATTCTGTTATCAGCCCCCTTCGCCACTTGAACTCTGCTGTCTGTAATCCTGTGCTGACGTCGTATCTCAACGACCTAATGCAGCCATGTTTCCTTCAAGATAGAACCAAATATATGACTTCCAGGTTACTGTTTTTAATTAAAAGCCCTACTAATCTGAAATTTTCCTCAACGGATCTCTGTACTATGGTTTGCAAGAGATCTTGGGTGAGTAAGGATCCTAGCTTTGCCTCCTGCGTTGCTGGCTTCATCAAGAGAGTACATTTGTGATAGAGATGAGAATTGCTGGAGAAGATCGGTGATAGGTTAATCGGCTAGGGCAGAATTGGATTCATTCTGTTGAGAAAGTTTGGAGTTAGAATTTGCATGACTCAGTGGGGTTTTAATGAGATGCTACAATGAATTCTTGATGTTGGAGTGATGCAGTTGTTTGGAGTTGCATTTTATTATCAGCAATATGAACGACCAAAGAACAAAAGTTTGAAAGCACTCCATCCCAGTCGGAAATTGAATAAAACCACATGGACAGTGACAAAGTCAACATTGGATGCTGTTGATAATGAAAGAAACTTTTCTTCTTAACTGGTGGTTCATTTTCAACCAACCATCCAACATAAATAAAAATACAGGCAATACTAACCTTGGGGTCATCCATGAATACATATATATTGAGTTAAATGGAAGACGTTTAGGGCGGTGCATCCATGATTTGTGTTGTTGATGGTGAAGGAAACAGCATACTGTTAATAGTATTGTTACACCTTCCATAGAGACTTGACTTGTGATAAAAGTGAGAATGTTGATTATCAACATAGACTTTCTCCTTCAGTTAGCTTAAAAACACAGACCAAGCAAATGGCACTAGATTTGTCAGCTTATTCCAGGTTAACGCTTTCTTGTACTTCTCTCAATTGAAGTCAATGACCATGGATCCTACTTAAAGAGTAATATGCATTGACTGAAATTGCATTCTCCATGCTGTTCGTTGTCCTTCGTGTTTGTGTATGGGTGCTTGAGCAAGCATGCTTCATTTCTAATCCAAAATGCCACCACTACATCATCTTGTTGCTTAAATTGGCCTTCAATAGGATAAGTAGAAGTTTAAACAGTAGTTTTCCTTATGATTTACTGAGTTTATGTATTTCTTTTAAGCAGGCTTGACTTTGTATTTTAGTTTTCATGGTTAGTTTTGTGATTAATGATGGATAAACCCTCACAAGTCAGGAGAAACCGTGTGGCTCCAGTGCTTGAATTTGGTTGCCATGGCTAATTCTAGGTGCTTGGGTTTCTCAGCCAGATGTTCTTCTCAGCCACTTTAGTTGTGTGCAGAGACGGGAAGGCGTTTTGGGTGGGGTAAATCCAATAACGGTGGTGTTGACATTTTCAAAAATAGGAGCATGTGGTTTAGCAATAGATGTTGTACCATGCGTCACAGGTGATTTTCATAAACGTGGATTGATTAGTAAACTATCAAGCAACAAGTCTGATTACAGTGACCTCCATGTAACTTGCGCTGATGGCCTTTCCCGTTTGTGAAATTCTAGTTTCATCCTCACTCAGTGTACGTTCTTCAACTAAAAACTTTGACAGATGGGATACTGTTAGAAGGCACATTAACCTCTGGAGAGATTGCTACCATGATCAAGTAAACTTGAAAGGAAGTGACTCTTCCTACATGACTGGTATCATGAACTTGTAGCGCTCTTCCAACCGAGGAGGCATTGATACGAGCAATAGCCTGATAGTAAGAAAAGAGTTTTGTGGGCATTCCAATTTCTTTCTTTTGGGTTCTCAGTGATAGAAATATTATTACTACAGCCTTTGGTATAGTTTACTTCACACGATATTACAATACCACATTCATAATAACAACATACTACACATAAACAGTAGTGCTTCTTTGTTTTCCTTCCTTTCCAATCCATTACCTTGCTTGCAAAGTTAAATAACCATACTACTCACCTTCAATTTGTCATTTAGAAATCGGATTCACTTTCTCGAGAGCCATCTGTTACTGGGCGATTGGGTGGGAACCAGTCCATGAAGACGTTTGTCCTTGCACCACATAAATTATTTTGATTTGCGTTTGTTCAACTTACTACTTGCACAACATGGGCCATAAAAGGATGTTGCTACATAACTTATATCTTCAGTTCATGTGATCTGTTCCTATGCTCGTGAAAAGTCAGCGGCAATCATCCTTCATGAGAGCCCATGCTGGTGTGATCATGTACATGCCTGCAAGAACTAGTTTATCAATGCAGTAAAAGGGTCAATTGCCGGAAAGGAGTAGGCATTGGATCCCATTCTTTGTCCTTGGAAATTGCGAAACTAATAACAGTTACTGAATTAGTCCATGAACTAATTTTTAGTGTTTTGGTCCTTTAATATTGGATCATTAGCCAACTTCGGCATTTTGATTGCTTCATCTCTCTATCTGCTTCCTCAGCCACCACCTACTCGAACGTTTTTTCCACCCTTAACAACCACCACCACCACCCCCCACGACTAGTTCTTATATATCTAGCCACCACCATCTCTACAATGACGATAATCCATTTGCAAATGTTGCACGTACGTCAAGCTAAGTCTCTAGAGGATGACACATAACCCACTCCTAGCACCATTTTCTTTGCCCTAAACCATCACTAAAACAAACCTTAAACAACATATTCTTCTTTTTAGCACTAGACCTTATTTCCGTTAATTGATGTTTAAATTAGATAAGAAATCATATTTTTGATGAGGTAAATTGCTAAAAATAATTTGCAGTGCCCCTTACCAAAACCCCAAAATTCGACAAACCAATGTCTACTAAACCTGTCAAAGCCTATCGGTGACTTGTGGCTACACCTAGCCGAGGCCAAATAATCGGGTATGGGCATTCATTTTTTCTTGTAATTCAACGAACAATTTTTATCTGTACCCCCTCGGTCGGGGTAATAGGCGGTCCATCATGGACATACCGGCGGATAAATTATATTTGGGCTTTTAATATTTGATGTTTTGGTCATTTTTCCTTTTTAGCTCAGTCACCCAACTTGAACACTGTTTTCCTCATGCCACCAGGCACCAGGGAAACAAGCCAACTAGACAACCCATCTTCCACTGCCTTCTCTAGGTATATGATTGCATATGTGTGTGCATATGTATGTGTGTGTTTATTATGTGTCTGCCTCTGTGTGTGCATTGTGCACGTTATTTAGTCACTGTGTGAGTGTGTGTTGTATACTCTCTCTCTCTCTCTCTCTATATATATATATATATATATATATATATATATATATGGGAGCTGATCCGTTGATAGCGCTAGTAAAATAGGAGATCTTGCAAACGCGATCTAGCCTTCCATCCTGAAAGGATGGACGGTCAGGATTTTTTAAAAAAGTCTGTCAGTCGTCGGCGATATTATACCGCAGACGGAATTTTTTACCAAACTGTCCTCTACAACCGTCCGCTACACCGTGTAGCAGACGACTTTTTGACCTGACAAAAAGTCGTCCACTATACTGTATGTCGGATGACTTTTTGCCTGCCACATTCACGTCAATCCTAATCTTGTCACAACTGTTACGACAGTTCTGTCCCCCACAGCGGTTACGACTGTTACTTTGTCCTTATCTAAACCGTCCGCTATATTGTATCGCAGACGATCTTCTGTCCGCTGCATTATAAAGCGGACTACTCTTATCGTCCGCTATACAATGTAGCGGACGGTCCATATATATACGCACAAAAACCTAACTTCAAAATTCTTTTCCAATCTTTCTGCACATAAATTTTTTCAGCGGCGTTGGCAAGGAGATCTACGCAATTTCTTCATAACAAATCATTTAATCGTCTCATTAATCACGTAAGTTCGCAAATCTGGAGTTGTTATGAGTATTGTTCCTTATACGTGGGTTTGATTATGTATTGAGCATGTGCTAGCCTATGATTTGTTCATGTGCTAGCGTTGGTAAAATCCGACTCCATGTGTTTGTGTGTGTGTGTGTGTGTGTGCTAGCGTTGTATATATTATGCATGTGATAGCGTTGGTAATTTGCGAGCGATTGATAAAAGCCTTCCAAACTTGATGTTTGTGCATAATCCCATTTGCAAAAAAATGGACTTTAACCCTAGACCAGAAGATCCCTCCGTATTATACGACCAGCAAAACCATATCAGTACATCTATCTGGAATGGACAAGTAAGATACTTAGTTTTTTGTTTATTTTCTTCTTCTCACGAACTTTGTATATCGTTTGCTTTACTTAAATTGTATTTATTTATTCGTAGGAAAGAGCACTCATCAACGCAGTAAGAGTATTCGATAATTTGGGACTGTGGAAACTGAACAAATACCAAAAAATATTGCTGCATGGAATTGGGTTTGGGATTTTCACGCACGGGCAAATCTTTCAGCAACTTGACCGGGCCTTGATAGGTGCCCTTGTTGAGAGGTGGAGAAGTGAAACAAATATGTTTCACTTCCCTGTTGGAGAGATGGCTATTACCCTAGAAGATGTAGGGTTCATCTTAGGGTTACCGGTGACGGGGCGGCCGATAATTGTTCCTCCGTCGGAAGCAATGAATAAGAGAGCCGCTAGGGACTTCTTTACCTCCATACCTCAAGATCAATTTAGCCCTGGTGGTATAAAGTTGAAGTGGTTGGTAGATACCTATAGCGTTCTACTGGAAAACTACACGGATGGGATGCTTGTGCTGTACACAAAGGCTTTCCTCTTGTGGGTGATGGGGGCAATTCTAATCCCAACGACGTCAAAGAATAAGGTCAGCATCAAATCTTTACCGTTGTTAGGTAACCTGCAAGAGGTTGGGGAGTATGCCTGGGATGCCGCAACTCTTGAGGCCCAACTCCAAAGCTATTTGTGCATGTCTCTCACTATTGCAGGTACATCATATAAATATTGATTATGTTATTGGGGTTTTTTAGTTGAATCGGCAATAAATTCTGACGATACTATATATAATTTGTCTTTGTTCTCAGGTGTGGTCTTATGAACACATTGCTAGCGGCGCACCCAAGCATAGGGACGGAACCGAGAATGTGTGGCCTCGGTTGCGTGCTTGGGAGTACAGCCGGAGGCTGAGCCACTACCCGCGGATAGATGATCCTCATCACAACATTACGCTCTATCGGGGGGAGCTCGACTCACTATCTCCAGGCCAAATGTGTTGGGCACCGTACAAGCATTTTCAGTGACGGGTGACAGAGTCGTTCATCTTCATGCTCTCCGGGTTGTAACACACACCCTTGATCCACTTCGAGGTTGCGGAGTGGCAGCTGCCAGATCGTGCATTGCGCCATTTTGACTGCCCGCAGGGCTTGCCAGCAGATGCCCCAGATATGAGGGTTAACGAAAACCCACCGGGTGTCGGATGGTTTGGCAAGGTGAATGCACACGACTTGTGCGCACGAGAAATTGAGATTTGGAATTCTTGGTAGGACACACTGGCAGCCATTGTGTCAAAGCCTAACCCCGTGATCAGCATCAAGTAGTACAACGAGTAGTACTACCGCATCACGCGGAAGAGTATAGCCCCAATAAAATTTGAACGAGGGCTTAAGTACCACCCTAGGGGCTAGATTGATGAGAAGTGGGCATTTGATCTCATAAGTTGCCCAATCAATACTATCAACTGGATTTAATGATTTTTGTTTTACATTCAATCTCACCTATTTTCTGGTTATGTTTATTACCTCTTTGGATGTAGGTTAATGCCTCGTTCGCATTCTTCCAGAAGCCGAGTGAACGACAAGATCTGGTGAATGCCATGGGATTGGATCTTTGCCAGCGGGCTCATGCATTGTCCAAAGGCTGCGGGGATTTTATGCGCCAGTATATGGGACTCGCTCCGGGCGTCCCTCTGGGAATGGACTATCTAGGGTGGCAACCTCCCCATATGAGCGAGGGTTACGGTGATCCCTCAGGGCAGACATTGGGGGTGAGCCAGGGAGTTGGTGGTCCCTCTGAAGTGGGACATGCTCCAGTGCCATGGTTTGATTTTAGTGGCCCCTCGTTTTCGTTGCTTTCGGACTCGGAACCATTACCTATCTCTCAGAGTCAAGTCACACAAGACTAGCAATATGCAAACATCAATCTCTATGAGCCAATGCCCATCTTCCCGTGGGCAGGACATTCCACCCCCCAGAGGGGAATATCAATCGGCTGAAGCCCTGGGAGAGCAATATCCCCTGTTCGCCCCCCTGAAGGGGGATATCCCCCAGCCGAAGCCCTCGGCGGGCAATATCTCCCTGTCGATGTCCCCGGAGGACAAAATCCCCTGGCTGACCCCCCTGCTTATCCTTAGGGGCATCCGTTGAAGCCTCTAGGGCCAGCAAAAGCCCAGCAAATCCACCAGCATTTCTTTAGCGGGGCCTCTTGTGACAAAGTGTAGAATATTTTCATTTGCCCAAATGACTTGGATTACACTTACGAGTAGGGGGAAATGTCCAGCCTAGCTCCGGGGGCTTGGTTGTGCGACACTGTGATCTCCGCCTACGTGGACATTCTGAAGGAGCGGAGTCAGGAAACCCAAAATGACCGTCCGTGCATTTTTTTGTTCGATGCATATTTTCATGGCCTTCTCGTATCAGCATGGGTACAATGGGTTGAGAGGAGGGGGAGGAAAACCTTGAAACTGTAGGAACGGTCCGATGCACTCCTTGCATTTCTTAATAGGGATTGTTCAGTGAGCGCCTGTGATGCGGATGTGTTCTTAATTCCATTTCTAGGTAATAGCCACTGGTACTTTGTTTGCTATGAACCAACTCAGAAAAATCGTATCAGTCCTCGACAGTCTCCATGATGATACCGAGCATATGCCCATGAAGCAGCTTTGGAAAGCCTAGTTGGATGCTTTGTTAATCTTACAATTGTTGTTTAATGCTTATTGTAATTTGCGTACTGTAAATGTTAACTCGTAGCTTACGCCGTTTTTTTATTTGTCCACAGAATCTGTTATGTGCCATGGTCCACTACATCCGTGGACTAGAAGTACCGGCGAGGCCAAAGCTCGAGGTTAAAGTGAAGAAGAAGAGGCCTAAGCAAGCTAATATCTTGGACTGCGGCGTCCTTTTCTGCATGTACATGGACTATATTTTTCGGGGTGAGAGCCTCAAGGTGGCTGTCAGGAGCGCAGCAAAAGTAGAGGCCTTTAGATTTAGAATAGCGTGGCAAATTTATTAAGGCCGGCCTAGACCAGTGAGGTTTACTCTACATCCGTCAAAAAATGAGAAATAGGCTCAAGATGAGGATTAAGATTGACTTATTGTAAACGATTATCTTTTGAATTTAAATACCAATTTATTTGAAGTTCGATCGATTGAGACATGTATTTATTGTGTTGTGGATTTTTGGCCCTTATTGAAATAGGTTTGGCGGTGGTAAGAAAATTTGAAGTGTTGAGGTGGTTTCTACTGCGCCGTCCACTACATAGTGTAGTGGACGGCCTAACACCCAAAAAAATTCTAAGTGTTGAGGTGCAGTGTTTCTACCGTGCCGTCTGCCACATAGTGTAGTGGATGACATAAAGACCCAAAGAAATTTCTAAGTGTTGAGGTGGATTGTGTCTGCTGTATCGTCTGCTACATAGTGTAGCCGACGGATCCAAAAAAAAATTTAAGTGTTGAGGTGCTTTGTGTCTGCTGCGCCGTCCGTTACATAGTGTAACAGACGCCATAAACACAAAAAAAAAATTTCTAAGTGTTGAGGTGCATTGTTTCTACTGCGATGTCCGCTACATAGTGTTGTGGACGACCTATGAGGTGCATCGTCTCTACTATGCCGTCTGCTACATAGTGTAGCGGATGGCATAAACACAAAAAAAAAATTTAAGTGTTGAGGTGCATTGTTTCTGCTGCGACATCCGCTACATAGTGTTGCGGATGGCCTATAAGGTGCATCGTTTCTGCTACGCCGTCTGCTACACATCGCTACATAGTGTAGCAGACGGCATAAACACGAAAAAAATTTCTAAGTGTTGAGGTGCATTCTTTCTGGTGCGACGCCCGCTACATAGTGTTGCAGACGGCCTACACACCCAAAAATTTCTAAGTGTGGAGGTGATTCTGCTACGCCATCCGCTACATAGTGTAGCGGACCGCATAAACCCAAAAAATTTCTAGGTGCATTGTGCTTGTTGCGCCGTCCGCTACATAGTGTAGCGGACGGCATAAACACCCAAAAAATTTCGAAGTGTTGAGACTAAAGGTTATTACAAAAAAATTATTACAATTGTAGTTGTTGAGGTGTGAGGTTTCTGCTGCGCCGTCTGCTGCATAGTGTAAATGACGGCCTAATCACCCAACTAAGTTCTTGAAGTCTAATGTTAAAAATTCTAATGGTTGTGTTGCGCAGTGTAGCGGACAGTGTAAAAATTCATATAAAAATGAGATTAAAGGTTATTACAAAAAAATTATTACTGAAAAATTATTACAAAAAGTCCAATAGGCTTGATGGCTCATAAAGGATTATTACAATAAAAATTCATTAGACTAAAGTTCCACTACGTCTTCTTCTTCCTCTTCTTTGGCATCATCTTCTTCCTCGTGTTGCAAACCCCCTGGACTTATCCCCAGTGCCTTGTAATGGTTCCGCTTGTCATGGTTGGTCATTTTGTTGCACAATGCACACCTTCTCAGCTTTTTAGGTTGAGTTGCTTGTTCAATAAAGCTCTTCATCTGCGTAGATCTCTTTTGGCCTTTCGTTTGCTATATAATTGGATCCAAAGGCCGGATATCATTGTCCTTTTCCTCAACCGGCTCATCATCTTCTGATCCCTGTGTAGGCTCAGTGTCAACCCCATTGCTGACTGAGGCTACTTCAAACTGGTTGACGATGGGCTCCTGCTGTCCGCTACCTCAAGGAGATGTTTATACCCGATCATTGTAGCAGCACCCTTTACAGATAAGCGCGTAAACATTGTCATTAGATGATTATACCGCAACATCTCTGATTCTTCAAAGTCAGTATACGGATGCTCCGGAAAGGCAATGGTACCGTGCAACCTGTTTGCAACCTTTGTCCACCGCGGTAGGAAGTATTGATCGGGGATTGCCTTGATGTGCTTTTTGGGTGAAAAAACGCATAATGTGTCTACATAGGATGTCATGGAACTCAAACTTCTTAGAAACAGATGTCACCGAATCCATCAATGTGTCATGGCTGACCGTATACATTCTGCACAGCTTCTCCGGGACGAGGTCATTCATCAGCGAATAAACCTTGACCTCACGTGTAGACTTTTCTGCCACCTTGTTTATACTGTATTGCCCCTATTTTTGCAGCTCTACTTGGTATTGCATGAATAGCTCCTTCGTATAGACCTTTTCTAATTGATCTTTTATGAATACCGAGGCAACTGCTTTTTGGACAGATATGACAAAACTTTTCAAATTGGTAGTTGTACCCACATAACTATCGAATCAGGCATTCACAGATTCACTCCTGCTTGTTTTCATGCCCGCAGAAAAATACCTTATCATGAAAATGCCAATCCATTGTTCTTTGAGCTCATACAAGTGTTGGAGCCACTCGTTGTCTTGCAATGAGTAATCCCAAACAAGCTTTTCCCACCTCTTTTCAAATTCCTCAATCGTCAACGACTTAACAACACACTTGTCACAATCCTGTTTAAACTCTGGATACTTTGTATACACGTGATGCAGACGTTCAAGGTATTTGTTGCTTATGTGCCAGGTGCACAAGTTGTGCCGAGTATCTGGGAAGACTGTAGTAATAGCCTTCTTCATTGCCAAATCTTGATCGGTGATGCTAACTTTGGGTGCTTTGAAGTTCATTGCTTCCAGCCATGCCCTAAACAACCATACAAAAGAACTCTCGCTCTCATCCCTTAACAAAGTGAACCCGAATAGGATAGAGTGGTAATGATGATTGACGCCTGTGAAAACAGCGAACAGCATCGAGTACTTGCTGGTATCGTATGTGGTGTCGAAAGTCACGACATCCCCAAAATGGCAAGACAAGTAGATGAAAATGGCAGAAAAAGAGATGGGAATTAAGGCAGTGTTGCGTAATATGTGCCAACTAATCCGCCACACTGTCTAGCGGACGACAGTCGTGGGGACAAGATCTGACATGTGGTCAGGATTAGGATCGATGTGACATGTGGCAGGCAAAAAGTCGTCCACCATACAGTATAGCGGATGACTTTTTGTCAGGACAAAAAGTCGTTCGCTACACGGTGTAGCGGGCGGTTGTGGAGGGCAGTTTGGTAAAAAATTCCGTCCTCAATACAATATCGCGGACAGCTGACAGCCTTTTAAAAAAAGATCTTGGTGAACGGCCAGATCACGTTTGCAAGATCTCCTATTTTGCTAGCGCTATCAATGGATCAGCTCCCATATATATATATATATATATATATATATATATATATATATATATATATATATATATATATATATATATATATATATATATATATATATATATATATATATATATGATCCGTTGATAGCGCTAGCAAAATAGGAGAAGTTGCTAACGCGATCCGGCCGTCCACATATATATATATATATATATATATATATATATAGCTGATCCGTTGACAGCGCTAGCAAAATAGGAGAAGTTGCTAACGCGATCCGGCCGTCCACGCGCGATCTGTGGACGGTCTAGATCTTTTTTTTCGTTTTTTAAGTACGTCCGCTACATAATGTAGCAGACAAGTTTTTTTGACAAAAATACCCTCTAACTTCGTCCGCTACATTATGTAGCGGACAAAGGCCATATTTTTTTTTGCTTTTTTCTCTCTCCTTCTCTGACCACTTTTTCTGACTCTTTCTCTCTCTCTCTGTCTCTCTCTCTCTTTCTCACTTTCTTTTTCTGACTCTTTCTCTTTCTCTTGCTCTTGCTGGGAGATCGTCATATGTAGAGAAGCAACACGATGACCCAACTGCTCTCTTCCTGGTAAATTGATCTTCTTTGTAAATTGATAACCAGTCTTGCTAACAAAATCTCCTCTACAATAATAAGAATGTGCCGGCAAGGGAGCAAACCCAACAGCTCTCTTCCTGGCCGAGCCCTCCTCAGAATCAGAAGCCTTCTTCAATGGGGCTTCACTCATTGTGTGCTTGTAAAGGCCAAACCACTTCGCCAGCACGTACCCGCACCGTCTCCATGGCGGCATATGCATTTCCATGGTTTTCATAGACTCTTTGGTGGTACTGCACATTAGCCTCACAACCCGCTTCAGCTCTTTCGCTTTGCCCACGAAAATTGGAGGCACTTCATTGAGCATCGACGAGTAAAGGTCAGTTCACCGGGCTATTTTGAACTCACTGGCAAGAAAAGCTTCAACTATGTACCGTGTTCCTGCAACGTTGACATCAACGTACTCGTAATCGCCGGATGGAAGCCGTCCGTTTCTCTCCCATAGATGTTGCACCAAAATTATCAAGATCAGCCATAGCTGCTGCGTTAATAGAAAGAATCAAGAGATGGTTTTTTTTTCCTCTAAAGAGAGAGAGAAGAAGAAGAACATGTAGTTCAGAGAGGGGAGAGAGAGAGATGAACAAGAGATGGTTTTTTTTCCTCTAGAGAGAGAGAGTGAGAATTGATGTGGGGTTGGCAGACTGTCTGTCTTTTCTAAAATATGATCCGCTACATTATGTAGCGGACGATATTTTAGAAAAGTCACTTGGAGATTGAGGGGTATATTTGTCAAAAATATCGTCCACTACATAATATAGCGGACAGATTGAGGGGTATATTCGTAAAAAATATCGTCCGCTACATTATGTAGCGGACGTACTTAAAAAAATACAAAAAAAAGATCTGGACTGTCCACAGATCGCGCGTGGATGGCCAGATCGCGCTAGCAACTTCTCCTATTTTGCTAGCGCTATCAATGGATCAACTCCATATATATATATATATATATATATATATATATATATATATATATATATATATGATCACGTGCTTTGCACGTTATATAGTAACTTGGAATAAAAATATTATGAACCTTGGTGAAGAACACAATTGAAATTAATCAATACAATTATTATAACTAAACTACAATAATAAATCATTGTTAATTGCTAGTCAAAGACTCGAAGTATAAAAAGTTAATTGCACAAAACATTGTCTTACTTTCACACCCGAAATATTTCACGCCAATTATCATCAATATTTTTCACTATTTATCGTACTTATTTTTTCGTCACATTAAGTTGTCGCTAAAGAGAATCATGACTGTTTCATATTATATCTTCTTATTGAAGGCACACTTAACATTGTAATTAATCTCAAGCATCTTCCATAAGTATCAAACTCTCATTGAAACACTATAAGTTTGATTGTACAGTAATAAAAGTGAAGAAAGTGTTTAGAGATAATTAATGTCAAGTGTGTATATTGGAGTTGTCTAATTTTCTGTAATATGTTTTAGAGGGTGTTTGTGATTGATTATAGATTGGTCAAATCTGATTAAATCCAGATTAAATCAATTTTGAAGTGTTTGGCAAAAGAAATAAACTGATTAAATCTGCTTCAATGTGTTCAAAATTGATTAAATCTATAATCCTCATTTTCTTGGATTAAGATTTAATCAGTTTTGGAGAATTAGATTTGACCAAGAGATTTACCAAAATATCCTTACATATAAACATAATTAAATGCTCAATTTCACTTTGAATACACTCTATCGTAATTTTGTTACACTAAACTTACTTTAATCTCTTTTTATCTAAACACCTTCAACAAGTTTTAATCTATTATGCTTGAAACGGATTAAAGCTGATTCTAAAAACTGATTCTGATTTAATCAAAATCTACTTTTAAGAATCAATCCCAAGCTATATATATATACATTTACACACACACACACACACACACACATATATTTATATATATATATATATACATATATAAGTATACAAAGTGAAATTGAGAAAAAGTTTGAACTAACGAAAGTTCAAAAATTAACTCAAAAAGGATTGTCGAAAGTAAAGTGTCTAATAGGAAGAAATTATGATTAATAATGTATAACAAAGTTTGTAAGACAAAATGAGTTATGAGCTTAATTGTTGCATCTTTAAAACCAAGGATCAAGCGAACTAAAGAGATCTAGTAGGACACATATAGAAATTTAAAGGCAACAGATTTAGTAGCCCTACCTTTTAATGATCTTTCCAAAGTTTTTCTATCATTTACTTTTAGAGTTTTGACACTTTTTTCCTGCAAGCATCACCACTAAAGTTCAAAATATTATTATTTAGTATTTTCAGTATGCCTCATTATCCATCTTGTTTCTTTCTGTACAGTGATGGCCATTTCTTATAGCGATGGTTATGGGATCAAAATATACCTTGAAATATATTTGTTTTTGGTAATGATCTAGTCTATTACTCCATCTGCCCCAAAAAAATTATCATATTTTCTTTTTGGTTGTCCCAAAAAATTTGATAATTTCCAAGTTAAGAAAGATTATGTAGGTGTTTTTACTTGTTTACCCTTTGTACGCTTTTTTTATTCTACTTGTCTTCCCACATTTAATTCTCAACCAACTAATTTCTTTCTACTGAACCACTTTCTTCCTCCCCTCTCTCTCTCTCTCTCTCTCGGGATAGAATGAGAAACTCATATAATAAGCTTCATATTCCAAATAAGCGTGCAGTCAAATATGATAAAATAATTTTGGACGAAGGGAGTATAATTTTCATGTATCTCTTATTTTAAGATTAAAATACAAAGTAAGTCTTTTTTCAACCTTTTCAATCTTAAGTTCCAACGTTCGAGTATAATTTGTTTAAAATCTTAATTATACTTTTTTTCTATTTTTCAATTAAAAAATCTATAGAGTACTCTAAATTTCTCTTGATAGTGTACACTAAAGCTCTCCTTTATTTTTGTCTAGCATGACCTTGTTGATCTTAGTAGTACAATAAGGACTTTTATTTTCAGCAAAAACTTATATGATAATACCAAACCTCCTCATCTAAAAAGTCCGTATGCATGTGTACTTATGTGTGTCCTTTTGAAATCTATGAGACGAAATAAATGTGTGAAGTTGATATCGATAATAATAATGAACTAATTAATTTTAATAAAAATAATGAACTAATTAATTTCAATAATGTTCACAAACCTACGTTTTTCACCCTATATTTATACATACACATTACAAGTTTTATATAAATACAAGCTCAGCAAAAGTTCATCAAAATAAAAAGGAAAAAAGATATTACCTATGGCTTAAAGTTTTGAGAGTTAAGAAAACTATAGGGTTAATCATACCAATGACCATGAGGTTAGGGTAAAATTACACGCGTGTCCATTAGTTGGAACAGATAGCACTTATATCAGTTGACCGAACAAAAATACTAAAAGACAAAAAAACCAGAATCTCCATCACTTAGGAATGTAATTCTTCAAATGTTAGCCCTCGTCCCTTCATCTCACTATACAACTCTCCCGCTATCACGACCATCATCCCTTTACACTTATTCAGCTTCAACACATACAGAGGCGACACACACACACACACACACACACACGCTCCCACCCACCCACACCCCCACAATCTGTCACAACCTCAGACACAATTACATCTTACCATCATCGTGTTCTCCAGCTTTCTCACCCAATCAATTGTTACAATTTTTTTACTCCAATCACTTGCAACAAATCATCACGATTCAACAAATCAAATGAACAAAATTGAAATTTTGAATTTAGGGTTCAAAATCTGGAAGAAGATATATAATATTCTTGTTTGCATTAAACTATTCTTATTTGCTGCCATTAACCACCACTGATCGGCCTACCACTGCGTTCAATGAGCCCACCACCGCCACTAGACGGCCCACCACCGCCTCAAATCGACCCTCCACAAATCATAATTGCCATCAATCAGCCTTCCATGACCTACCACACCTCTAGTTAACATGCCTACACATACATTCTCAAAACTTTATAGATATATGACTGATTTGGCGGCTTTGTGCCAAGGATGTTTACGGCGATGGAGGCGGCTGGACGGGGTGGGATAACATGGAGGCCGACGTTCGCCAGCACCGAGATGAGACCGGTGGGGCTGAGTCAGATTACAACTTTTCAGGCTAAGTGCTTGCCAAGGAAGGTGCAACGGAGGGGTGGGGGGAGAATTTGGGTTGAAAACCTAATTTAAAAATTAAGATCTGTAAATTTTTATAATGTATATAATTTGTAGATACAAAATGAGGCAGTATTGACATTTAAAAAATATGTACTGATGATATAAGCAAAAAATATTTTTTAACGAATAAATACAACTTTAATTTTTGAAACTAAGTTTCATCCATTGTAATTTCACCTTAATCTCAAGGACATGGGTTATTTTGATGTTGGTAATTTTTAAGGTTATGTTTTGATAGGATTTTCTTTAAAGATGAACAGAGTCTTAGCATCAAATTTATAAGATTGGGCTAGACTCACTGCCATATTTTTGTCATTTTTAGATGCATTAGTGAGTTTTAACCTCTTTAACTGTAATGACCTCGAAAATCTGGAGCTCCACCGCCCCGAACGCTCTGGTCGTTAACTTACCGGATCACATCAATCCTGTCAAATCCTGTTCACTAACACACAGTCCCAAAATAGTTAATCCGATATCAACTCAAACTCTTCACATTCAGTATTACAAAACTGCTCAAACTGAAACTATTAAGATCTAGGTTCTTTACAAACTCAAGTTCTTAAAGAACGAGTTGACAAAACCGACCCACGCAGGGGTCTGCCTACACAGTAGTGATGGGCTCATCCGAATCTCACACAGACTCTAACCCATTCCCGAACATGCTACATTTGATCATCACCTGCAGAAGGGAGCCAAACGAAGGGTGAGCTTTTGAGAGCCCAGTAAGGTCGTACAAGGACTACAAAAGAAATTATAACACGACTCCGAAAAATCCAACCGACGATGATTTTCAAAACACTTCGAATGATCAAAACTCAATGATTACCCAAAATGATCAAATTCATCAGAAATAGATGACAAAATAAATATTAACAATCAGAAAAAAAATCCAAAAATGATCAATAAAAGATCCTTTTCAAGTCAACATTTCCAAGTACCACAAAAATTTCCCTTGCTCAAGGGATTTCAATCCGAGCAGAAATTCATTTCGAAAATACAGCAAGATTTCCCGAGAGATTTTAACCCAAGCAGAATCAAATAAGATAATACGATAAAGGCTTGTCAAGGGATTTCAACCCAAGTACAAATCCTTTTAGCTAAGTACAATGAATGTTTGTCAAGGGCTTTCAACCCAAGTACAAATCATTCTAGCTAAAAAAAAAATCAAAAATCAATGTTGATCCTGGGCGATTGCAATGCCATTATGGCAAGCTTATATAGTGTACACATGCATGATGTACTAAATAATTACTAGTCCACTTAGGTACTAGCCTGCGTTTCATGCAGGATTCAACCAGCCTTATACCGCCTTCCCACTAAATAGGTACCCAGGTCAACACAAAAATTAACAATATCAATGAGCATTAACATAAGCTCATATCCCCAAAATCAATTGGGTTCTCATAACAATAATCATACTGACATAAGTCAGCATTCAGGGTTTTCAGAAGAAATCAAAATTTCAGAAGAAAAATCACAGATAAACAACAAAAACGACCGCGAATAATTATCAAATATGATCATATCAATTCGAAAGAATGGATACGAAAAATAATCACAGATAAACAACAAAAATGACTGCGAATAATTATCGAATATAATCATAACAATTCGAAACAATGGATACAGACAATTATCAAATTTGCTCAGCACATAATAACATGCGAGCATCACAAGATTTCCAAATAACCGATTCAGGTTCAACATTAGGATTTTCTGGGCAAGAACATGCTGATATCAATACATAACTCAGAGTTCGGCATTAGCCGTAAATATATCAAAGGAGTACTTACGAGTACAAGTAATCAAATAAGGGTTCGGACAAAAGTCCTTACCCAAGGTTCAGATAGAATCCCTTACCTGGATCCGCAGCTAAATTATCCTAACCGGAAGTCTTTAACTTTAACCTAAACGGAATAATCAAACCATTAGAATACAGCCTACAGAACAAAAGTATAACTTAATACAAACTCACACATGCTCCCAAAATGAACCTCCCCTCACCAGGTATGTAAAATTACTAAAACGCCCCTAGGGTGTAAAATTACCAAAATGCCCCTCTCGGACTTAAATTACCAAAATGGCCTTCCCATAAGTAGAATCACTAAAATAAACTTCCCATATGTAAATTTATGCAAAAATACCTTTCTTAGGTCAAATTATCAAAATACCCCTTCAGGGCTGCAAATTACCAAAATACCCCCCATTACTTTAGTAAGATTATTTTAATTCTCAAAATGACTTTTTCATAAGCAAAGTCACTAAAATAATCTTACTGTATGTAATTTACTTTAAAATACCTCTTATAGGTAAAATTACCAAAATACCCCTTCGGGGTGGTAAATTACCAAAACACCCCTGGGGTTTCTGGCACCAGAAAAATCTCAAAAATATCTTAAAGCACTATTTTAAGCATCCTGATGTCATTTCTGGACTAAAAAATATTTTAGAAAATATTCGTCCAAAAATTCCGAATCGGTGTCCGGGTCGAGCGCTAAAAGGTTAGTTTCGCGAAAAATATCTATTGGCCTCAGAATGGATTGAAATTTTATAATATGAATTATATCAGTAAAATAGAGTTTCCATAAAAATTTTAGGTTAAAATAACTTGGTTTGTATGCTAAATAAATTGATAAAGTTCTTTAATCGGTACCCCAATTTAGAGCTCTTTACGGACTCTGAAAATTCCCAAAAGTTTCCAGAGCGTAGATCTCGTAAAATTATTAGGGGTTACTGTTTTGAATTTTGTCTACTTTTGGCTCTAGATATTTATGAAAATTCGTTGAAAAACTGCCTAATTAATTTTAGTCTTTAGCGACAATTACACTTTCTATCGAGATTATTACACACACTATTACACCTTCTATGCACATAGTTTCTTCTTCCTTGCCTGCCGAGACCCATTCTTGCACACACAACTCTCGAAAACTTACCCACTATTCCTTATACCCACTGAAACACTTCAATCTCTCATTATACCTTGTAAAAAACACACCAACACATAATAAACATATATACACACACATCCTCACCCCAATAAACACACACACGCACACTCACGGCACACACTGAACACACATAAACTCACACACGCAGACCTTCGGACACCACCAAACTCTCAATCCCCTCCACTTAGTCCTATTTACACATCAACCCCCCACAAGTTCACAACCGATTAACATGATTCACCCATACCCACGGCTGCCATACACACCCACGACACACAACCATGTGCAAATTCATACATTGAAACTCCCTAGAAAAGAAGAGAGATTACCCCTAGGACTCTGTTCCAGATTTTCTTCTCTCTTCCCCTGTTTCGAGCTCCCTGCTTGCTACTTCTCCCTTGCTCTATTTTTCTGTTTTCTGCTACTATTCTCTGTTTCTTCCCTTTTGTTTTTTTTTCTTTCTTTTCCCTTTTGTTTCGAATTTTCTTATAATTTCTCTTGTTGTTTTGTTTTCTCTTTCCGAAGTCTTCACTTATCCACTCCAATTTTAAATAGTTTTAGTTAGCTTAGTCATGAAAGCAAGTAGGTGGTGGCAATTCCTAAAAATATGGTTTCTAAATAAATTTTATATAAAGTTACAAAAAGACCCTTAAACTTTACTTAATTATAAAACAAACCCCAAAATTTGTGTAATTGCATTTAAGCTCCAAAATTATTCTAAAAATTATCAATTTAACTAAATGCCCCTAAAACATATACTGGCGCTCATTCAATCATCAAAAACATTAATTACCTTTATGTCCACAGAGTTTTCCAGAATTACAAAAATGCCCCCCAAATTTTCAAGAATTACATTTTTGCCCCAAAATATTTTTAGGCTCCTACACGCTACTAATACCCGAACATTACTTAAATTTATCGTCCATTTATTTTTTAGAGTACTGATGTTATTTTAACCCGCTCCCAAAGTTCGGGATATTACATTAACAGTAAATTGTTTATATTAGCCCAAAATATTATAATTTGGTTTCATCTTTTTAAAAGTAAAAAATACCCTCAAAACTTGAGAGTTTTCAAACTAAAAAAAATATTAATCATTTGAGCTGAAATAAATTGGAGTCTTTATCAATTGGGCTTCATCTAATCCTATCACTTATAAGATTAAAATATACGAAGACAATAGATATATGAAAAACCTTGTTATCATATAAATATATGATATTTTGGGATACATTGGATCATAGAAAAATAATAACCATACGAAGGATATCTTGTCATGCAAATAAAGGTATTCTAATAACTTTAATACGAATATAGGATTATGTACTTGTTACGAACTCAAGTTATAATTAGAAGCAGAATTGATCTAGCGATTCTTATGCATTTAAAATTTTCAGAGGTCTAATTTTACAATAGCCTTTTTACACCAATATGTTCGTTTTTGAAATCTAAAATTAAATTTCAGTTATTTGATAGTTTCAATGTACAATTATATTGCATTGTAATACACACACACACACACACACACATGCAAATTATTGAGATTTGTAGCATATACATCAACATAAAAATATGTAGGGTAAATTACACACGGCACCCCTGAGGTTTACCCTAAACTACACACGGACCCCCAATCTCTGTAAATTACACTTGGCACCCTAAGGCTTGTACCTTTATTTCACGGAGCTACACAAAATTGACGGGGACCCTAACTCCGTCTAAAGATTCCCTGACACCATTCTTTTTGGATTTTTCAACCCCAAACTACCCTCCCTTTCTTGAATAAAACCCCTCTTGCCCTTTAGTGTTTTTCTTCTTCTTCTTCATTCTCTTTCTCCTCTGCAGACCCATGTAGAGACAGAGAGAGGGAGAGAGAGATAAGGTGCACATGCATCACATTTTATGATTTCCTCTATCAGCTTCTTCGGTCTCTCATCAAACTCTCTACGATATTTTGTTCCCGCAAAAAGAAGACCAATATCCAGGGTAATAACCTGAATAAAAAAAGGGCAAAGTAATGTTATTTGCAAAACTAAAAGGAAACAGAGACGCATTGATACTCCATTGGACTAAGGTGGATGGTATGCATGTCTCACATCATGTTAAACATGTAGATTTTGCATTCCCAATACATAATAACATAAAGACCATAGTACAAACCAGGCCTGTCTAACTTCATTTTTAAAAAAGTACAACACCACCGGTAAAACCGTCGGGCTACCGTGCCAGTAATTGTCCCTGCCACCACTCCCCATCACCATGATCCACCACTGATCAACAACGTCCGGCGACCCCGACGGCAGTGGCCCTGTGCGACACCCTCAACCCAGGTGACGTTACCGGGCTGAGTTATCGACCATAATCACATTCAAAACCCTGTGCTGATTACAGAGCAATTACATCCTCATACTCATACATCATTAATAGACGCTCCAACATGCGTCCTTACAAATTTTTTTTATACAACCATACATCATACTACAGTGGAAGACTTTTAAGTCTCTAAACAACATGAATGATTACAACCTAATATACGAATGTAGTCGTGTGGCTCTTATCAACCTATCTCCCAGCTCAATCTTTATCGCACCATTTTCAGCTTGTCTTACCTCACACAACTTATCCCCTTGCTCAACTTTTTCTAGCTTGTTTCTCTTCTCTTTTTTAGAGGGTTCTCCTTGATCAACCTTATAGCCTACACAATACAACATAAGGAATGAGCGCAAATCGCCCAGTAAAGACAACACGAGGAGTATCGTGTACAAATGATTCAAAAGACTCAGAGGAATAATAATCATCTCAACGATAGCAATGAATCAAGAATAGTCAATAAATTTCAACATCAACATAACTTGTCAAACGATAATTTTCTTTCGTTAGACTGAGCGGCTTTAAGGCCCAACAGAACAACATTATCGCCACCTCCTCATAGACAAGACTGACTGACTGACTATGCAAGTGAACACTAAAACAGGAAATTGAAAAGATAAGCATCAACGAAATACAAGTTATTAAAATCATCAACATCAAAAGAAAAGCAAATGCAATGCAACTCAGACACGAAAGACTCGACTTGCGCGCCCTACATCCTCTTTGCCAGTGATCATATTTCACAGGTCATCCTCCTCATATTGATGTCCCATTTATGGGATGTTCATCTCAGTCTCAAGTAAATAGAAGAGACACTATCAACAAGCAGGGAACTCATTTAGAGTGTTTTCCCTAACCACGTTACAACCAAGCAACAAGACTTCATCAACGGGGCGGACTAAGGAAAAATTTATTCCACCTTATGTCCTCAATAACATAGCTCCACAAGAAATACCGAATCAGAAAGTCAACCGGTGTTCAGATCTAACAATAAGAGTTCAACGTAACATCATCAACAGGGCGGACTTGGGACAAGATTACCGCAAGCCCTTAACAATGTTCTTACATAAGAGAAATGTCGACTATCAATAAGTGCCACCTCAACAACATCATCATCAACGACAGGGCGGACTTGGGAGAAGCTTGCCACAAGTCCTCAATGGTGTTCTCAAAGAGAAGAGATGTCGACTATCAATAACTATCGACATCTAACAACAACCACATGATAACCCCTACGCAACATCATCATCCACTTCAAGTATGCTAATTGAATTGAATCATAGCATACTAGGATACCCATCATCCTCACTAAATTCCATCAATAGGGCGGACTAAGGGAATTTCTTCTACCCTAAGTCCTCAACAGCACAATTCAAATATACGTATACCAGTCGCAATGACTACCGGCTTCCAATCATAACAACAAGAATTCAACAACACATCATCAACATGGCATGCTAATCGAAACAATGAATTAGCATATTAGAACCGCATTGTCCTTACCTGATTGGCTTATAGCCGAAGCAACTCGCAATCTCTAATCGCAATGAGCTGCATCACCTAATCAAATCATACTCTGCTCGTTAGACATCATTCAACATATACGCACTCCTTATTGTACCCCTTCCTATTTAATCATTTATAGCGTCTTACGACAGTTTGTTAATTCGATCCAATAATTGGATCCTTAACCTAGCTTACCAACGCATTAGCAATAGCCACAATCTCATTATTTCAACGTATTAACATCATTCCTCACTTCCCACTATTTTGACCGCTGAATTACGTGTGTTTCCTAAAATTTGGAGTCAACATGGCAAATTACCAAAATACTCCCTGATGGCCGCTACACCACCAATACCCCAAAACTGATTTAAAACTACTTTTGGATGTACTACATCAGTTACAGCCCAACTAGTCCCTTAGAAAACTTAAAAGGGAAAAATTACCAAAACAGCCCCCAGCTTATATGAAATTATTAAAATACCCCTTGGCAGCCATCGCCCCAACAAACGTCTCAAAACCCTTTCAAAATAAATTTTCAGATGTCTTACACCCCTTCCTAAATCAAAAGTCCTTCAAAGCATTTTATAGAAAAAAATTACCAAAATACCCCTTTGGACGGCAAATTATCGAAATGCCCCAGGGGGTTCACTATCACCGCAACGCCCCGAATCAGCTTAAAAAAAACTTTTAGGTGTTTTAAAACCCTTTCTGGACTAAAAGTCCTTCGAAAAAAATTTACCAAAATACCTATTTTCAGGTGGCAAATTATCAAAATGGCCCTGAGGGTTCCCGGCCTAAAAAAAATATCAAAAGTGCTTTAAAATGATATTTTAAGCCTCCTAAATTTATTATTGATCTAAAAAGTATTTTACAAAATTTTCACCCAAAAATTTCGAACCGGTGTCCGGACCGAGCGCTGCTTAAAAGCCCGTTCGGCCAAAAATAGTTAACAAATTAAGAATGACCCAAAATCTTGGGAAATGGAACTTCTCAGCATCATAGAGTCCTCATAAAATGTTTGCGCAAAACCACGCTCGTTTGATATTTTAAATTTCATCGTAAATTTCCAAACTTCTCGCATCTATTCATTCCCTTCCCAACCTCGAAAAAATTTGAACGTTTTCTAGGACATAGGTCTCCTAAAAATAACTAGGGTCTCTTTTTTGTACTTTAGCTAAATCTAACCCTAACTATTTGTAAAAAATCGGATAAGAAACTGCTTCATTATTTTTCATCTTTAGCGACAATTACATGTTACTATTCAGATCATCACACACACTAACACACCTTGGCCACACGCACATGTCATCTTCCTCCTTCAGCCCGTCACACACCTGGGCACACTCATCCCATAATTAAGCATGGATTTCTCACTTTTCCTCACTTTCAATCATTCAATCGCATCGAAATTTATATTTTAATGCCCTAAATCCATCCAATTTACATAATTACACCACATTAATCCATACCCATTTCCGAAATTGAAGAACACACACTAGAACATACTTAAACACACACCCACACACACTAAAATCAACCCAATTCGAAACCCTAATTCGTTTTCCCCTTTTATTGTTGTTTTATGTCTTATATCCATGATTCCAACAAGAATCCATAACAAATTCTTCCATCCCCAATCACATACCAACATAACCGAATATATATATATATACTCCCACATCATATACTCAATTGAATGCAACCAATTTTCACAATTTCGGGTTCAAAATCATACCCAATTAGGTTTCGGATTCAACATTTTTTTCTTTCATTCCTTTCCTTCCTTCTTCTTCCTCCTTTTTCCTTCCCCCTTCCCTCTTTCTTCTCTTCCTTTCCTCTCTGTTTGTTGTGTTCTTTATGATACTGTTCACGCCACTATTACTGTTCACATCTTTCTTGTATTTACATTTTCCTCCCCAAACTTTCCTCTTATATTTTCTTCCCACCAGATTTTCTCCCAAAGTATTTTGATATTTTCAACTTTGACTCAGCTTATTACAACCAGGAGGTGGCCATCGTGCATGTCTGATGTCCTCATATTATGACACATTTTGCCAACTTTCAAAATTTGCACTTTGGCACCTCAGGTTTCTAAAATTACATTTTGATCCCTTGACTTTGAGGAATTACAATTTGACCCCAAAATCACCCTAACCCCTCCTTTAGCCTCCTAGCACCTCATTATCATCGAAATAATGCTATTTAATAAAGATATGCATCTCGTTCATCATATTTTTCAAAATTATATTTTTGCCCCTTAACTTTCTAAAATTACATTTTAACCCCCAAAACCACACTAACCCCTTATTTAGCTTCCTAACACTTAGTCATCATCAACATATTGCTGCTTAATAAAAATAGCACCCCTTAATTAATCAAACTCACAGTTAGATTAATTTTCAGAATTAAACTCACGGTTAGATTAAATTTTAATATTTTTGGGGTATCACACCCTGAGACCGCTATCCCCATTACCACGACCCACCACCGGCCACATCGCAATCGCAAGCCATCCATAACCATAACAGCACACTTCCGGCTACTGACCACCACCAATCATGCCAACCCACCAATGGCCACTGCCGACGACACCATTCCGACGAACTAAATCAGTTCAGATCCTGGCAAACCCAGGACCACCAATCGCCACAGATCCTTACCAGCAAACCCACGACCACCCACTGCCCAACACCCGTATGCAAAGATCACCCACTGCTTACCGCCGGTTTGAATTCGACCGATCTGCTTTGGCGTCCTTTTTCGCGATCTGCTTTGGCCAATCCAACTCCTGTGTACTAAAGACCTACCTGAAACAAACTCACTCTCTCTCACTGTCATCGTTGTCGTTAGGTTCAATTTCGCAGCCTTGAAGAAATGAGATCAATTTTGATCTCGTTTTTCCCTCTGTACCAACTTCCCTCTTTCCCCTCTCTTAAAGTCTGTAACCTAAGAGACATTGTGTACTTATATACGAGGGCAGAAACGTCTTTTTATGACCATCTGTTAACACCATCAAAGAAATTCAAATTTTAGGAGCGGAGTGTAATTTACAAAGATATGGGGTCAATGTGTAATTTAGGGTAAACCTCAGGGGTGCTGTGTGTAATTTATCCAAATATGTAATACAAAATTTAAAAAAGGTTTGAATTTCTAATAGAATATTTAATTTAGTTTAGGTATATTATGTTTATTCTTAAAGGTTATGGAAAATATTGTTTTCTACAATATGTTTTCATTAATCGAAACTAATGCATAAGATGTCGTAGTTCTGTGGTATTTAGCTTTAACGTGAATGGAAGCAATATGTTTTGATAGAAATTTTTTGGTAATCAAAGAACGTGCAGGAGTTCAAGGGTGATTTTATAAGTTTTCATAGGAATTTTTCTTTTTACAAAAAACAAAAGAACACTTAACTCTAACTAAAGCATAGATTCCTGTACGGATATTCTAAGGAAAGATGTTTGATATCTAAGAGAAGTCAAATACACCCTTACTTTTTTTTAACAACACTCTAATTCAAGATGGTATTTGATGGGAAAAAAGTTTCAAGTAAAAAACATCCATAATCAACATTAATTTTGTAGGAAGGCTCAATTTAAAAAGGGGGAAAAAGAGGATTAGCCATTTAACTCCAGTTAGAATTACATATGCATATAGAAAATCCTAAAAAACTCTAGTTTTACGATAATTTCCTTATACCAATATGTCCATATTCAAAATCTAGAATTAAACTTCATGTTTACGATATTTTCAATGTACTAATATATTTGTATTGAAATCTATATACATACAGAATAATTCAAATATGTAGTATAGGCATCAGCATACAAATATGAAATACTACAAAATTAAAAAATATTGAGTTTTTGAAAAAATATTCAATTATATTTCACGAAAAAGGCTATAGAAAATCTATTCTCTACATGTATTCTTTAATCAAATATGAAGGAGAAAATCTACTAACTATCAGATAGCTTAGTTTTAACGTGAATGGAGGCGAAAGGGTTTGAGAGGAATTTTTTCAATAATTAGAGAGCATGCAGGAGTTCAAGGGTAATTTTATAGGATTCTCATACAGTTTCTTCTCGTTTTTTTTTTCTAATGAAATTTACAACAACTCTTTACTCTGACAAAAGCATATTTTCTAATAAAGATATTTTAACGAAAGAGACTTGATATCATATGAGAAATCAACGACACCCTTATTTCTTAATCAGACTCTTATTAAAAAAAGTATTTAATAAAAAAAATTTTAAATCATAAATCAAAAGTCAAAACAATCTTTAACTCTAACCAAAACATATATTCCAATAAGGGTATTTTAAGGAAAGAGGCTTGATATCTTATGAGAAGCCAAAAATACCCTTCTTTTTGAATAATACTCTAATTTAAAAAGGTTATTTAATAGAAAAAAAATGCTATAAGTAAAAAACACCCTTACTCATGCTTAACCTTTTATAGAAAAATCAATTAGAAAAGGGTAATTTATGGAAAGAAAAGATTAGCCATTTAAGCTCATACGTGCAACTCTTTAGTATAAGTATATATCATTTCTAAAAAAAGGCTATAGAAAATTATGCAAGTTATTTTCTTTAATCAAATATGATAGAGAACATGTAATAACTCTAAGCTAATTTAGCTTTAACGTGAATGGAGGTAGTAGGGTTTGATAGGAATTTTTTCAATAATTAGAGAGCATGCAGGAATTCAAGAGTGATTTTGTAGATTTTTCATAAAGTTTCTTTTTTATACAATAAAAGTCAAAACAACTCTTTATTCTAACAAAAACATATATTCCAATAAAAGTATTTTAATGAAAGAGACTTGTTAACGTATGAGAAGTCAAAAATACCCTTATTTTTTAGTCACACTTTTATTAAAAATATGTATTTAATGAAAAAGAAGGATTTAAGTCAAAAGTCAAAGCTATCCTTAATTTTAACCAAAACATATATCCCAATAAGGGTATTTTAAGGAAAGAGGCTTTATATCCTATGAGAAGTAAAAAACACCCTCATTTTTAAATAACACTTTAACTTAAAAAGGGTGTTTAATGGGAAAAAATGTTATAGGTCAAAAACACCTTTACTCACCCTTAATCTTTTATGAAAATATCAATTAGAAAATGGTACTTTAAGGGAAGAAAAAAATTAGCCATTGAAGCTCATACGTGGTTTTATATATGTATAGATATTCGTGTGTATGTTTATGTTTATGTGCATGTTTGATTATTCTACGCGTGTGTGTGCGCATATCTGTTGTTATAGTTTGTTCAATTGGCATTGTGTGTATGTATTTAATGTGGTGGTTGTACGGAAGAAAGGAGTGGTGCGGTATCGGTTATGTTGGTGGCACGGGAAGGGTGAGGATGGTGCATAGCAAGGATGAAGCTACCTTTTAGATAGCTTGATGGTTATTGTACTAAAAGACATGGTCATGGTGGCAACTTGTTTGATGGGGGCATAAATTTCCTTTTTTCATCAATGTCCATAATCTAACTGAAATTACCAAAAGGACGTAGCTGGCTAATAACACAATGTTAAAGGACCAAGAGCAAAAAGAATTAATTTAGCGACGAATTCAATAACATGTTAATAGTTCATGGGATCACAAGAGAGCTTCTGCTTTTTGAGGAATGACTTAAGTGCCCATACAATAGGGGCCACAAACATTAAAATTTGAATGGAAACAGGAAAAACACTCGAGATGACTCTTGGTAACACTAGTCTTTGTAACAAGTTAAATCTCTTCAAATAGTTCCTAGTTTTATGGATAGATTTTCGATGAACAGAAGCCAGCCAATTTCGGAGGTAAAATGGTGTAGGCTTCTGCTAAACAGGATGCTAACTCCTTCATCAACAAAAACTATATCCAGAGTTAGACAGATCATCTAGATAAAGGCATTCGAATGCTTAGCTACTCACTCTTCCTATAGGGTTTCCTGTCCAGAGTTATACTGCAGGTGTTGAACCGTCCAAGAGTTGAAGTAATGATGCTGGACTTTCGAGGAGTTGCTACACTAATAAAGCTGAACATCAGGAAGTTCAACTAACGATGCTAGATAGTCCAAGAGTTGTTACGCTAAAATAGCTGGACTGGACTGTCCTTAATGCTCCTGTTAGTTAGAAACTTCGCGAGGGCCATGGATCAGCCCTGCTGTAGAGCTGTTTTGCTGGTGACATGATTATTTAACCTAGGCTTACATCAGTTTTAACGATAACCAATACATTATCTAATACACATTTGAGTTCATAAAGCTTTTAGAGAAAATATTATGCTCATGCGATGGATAATAGATGATAATATTGGTCATATCAAAACATAAAGATATCTGGTGGAATGCTTCAAAGATCATCGAAGTTGGATTGCAATGTCTTTATCAATCTTTGCTTTGTAACTAGACTTATAGATGCTCGTATCCATAATTATGAGATAGAAAGTAACCATAGGTTTCTCTTGCAGGCACAAATGTTTTACATTGAAAAATAGAGAAAACAATTTCTGAACAATACATTCAACTGCATTAGAATCAATTCAGTTGACTGCAGTACAGCCATAAGATACTAAGTCCGCAAAGTGGATGTAGCCAAATGAATTGTTTTGCCAATACATTGACTACATTGTGCAATACGGTTGATTGAATTGCCTGTTTTGGCTCAATTAATGCCTTACCAACTTTAAAGTGACAATATCTATTCCCATACCTATTATGGCGAATCGTCTTGGAAAAAAATTCCCTCAAGGATTTTAATTGGAGCTGTCATCTTATTTAATTAAAGAAAAAAAAGAAAAACCTAGAAATGACTCTAAAGTGTCACATAAGAATGGCTATGCCAATCTGCAAGGCTGGAGGTAAGTCAGAATAAGTGATAAAATTGTAGATTGACAAAAGTCAACTAATCGACCTGTTAGTCGAAAACCAGTCGGTTCATCCCAAAAATTAAAATAATTTTTTTCAAAATTTGAGGCATTATCTGACCCATATTTTCAATAATCATCTCTGATATAGTAAATGGGATGTACCAGAATCAAGATAATTCATTTCTTAACCATAAAATAGATTGATTCCATCTTGGCATCAAGGATAATTCACAAATTATTCCCCAAATTATCTTGACCAATTAAATCAATTATTTTGACAAAATCTAGACATTGAACAAGATTGATGGACTAACATGCAACTGGACTAGACTAATGGACTGGACAAAGAACTGAACTGGACTAAACTATTTAACTAAATCATGTTACTAAGCCTAAATCCAATAGTGCACTCTACTTAACAAGAACGACTATTATTTATTTAAATAAAAAACCTACAAAATAGGATATCTATAGAGCTCCTCGGTGATGGAGCTCGCTTGCAAGCAAACATCACAGGATAAAGGACAACACATATTTGTATTAAAAATACGGAAAAGACTACAAGACTCAAAGGCAGACTCAAAGACACACAGATTTGGTGTCGAACCTTTACATGCTTCCTATGTATCCTTAAAAAGCAATCATGCCAATGTAGTTCATTGTCACACCCCCGTCTCAAAGGCGGATCTTCATATACTATTTTAAAATATTTTTGCTTATGAGAAATATAATATCCAATTTTTTTACCAGGAATATAACCTCAAAGAGGTAATTAGAGCTCTAAACATATCCCAAATAAAAAACATTTGTATTCAACATCAATGCCTAATAAATGCAGCAAAATTCTAATAACAATAGTCACCACCCAAATTTTGGGGTTCTTAAAAGTCACTTACCAAAACTATTACAACTATCTTATTTTCAAGTCACTAAAGAGAGTCTAAAATTAAAGAACAGCTCCGACTCATGCTTATAAATAACTACTCTATTGATGTCTCAGCTTAATTACCTGAAATGGGAGAAGAAAAGGGGGGATGAGCACAAAGCCTAGCAAATATCACACATACAACACATGTATCCAATAACATATAGTTGAGTCCAAACAAAGCATATGAAAATGAAAGTGCAAAGACGCTAGAAAATCTTAACATGACAAATAACCTCACTTTGGGACATCTAACCCATCAAATATCAAATCAAAGTCAAAGTCAAATGAATACATTCAGATAATTGAATTAATAATCAAATATGATACAATCACGTAATTCGTGAGTGTAAGCACATTAACCTAAGCGCGTGAAGGTTTTAAGTTCAAAGTTTGCATATCGATAGCAATTGTCATATCATGTCATGATATCACGTTAACCTAAACACGTGAAGGTTATACGATTAGTTCAATTCAAAGATTCCAAAGGACATCATAGTATCGCAAAGGCATATAAGCCCAAAACGTTGTATTTTAATGCAGTGGCTTAACAATTTCAGAAAGTACTTGATATTAGACACAAATGGAAGATGACAAAGAGTCATCTTTGAAAGGAATCGACAAGATCCGAGTTCGTATGTTTCCAAAATTTCAAAATAAAGAAATATCGGCAAAATGGATTTACAAACTAAGTACATTCCATTTAAAACATGACATGTGGCAAAACCAATTTTGCAAGTACACGGGCAACTTCTCCTAAAGGAAGTTGAAAACTTCTTTTGGTAATGATTGGAATTGCCAACATGGTAAGGCAACAGTAGCCGCACAGTAGCCTGCAGAGAAGAAGTACTATAGCCGAACAAAAAAAGGGAAGGGAACGATCACGTTAGACGGAAAACAGGCATAACAAACGATGTGCGAAAGCATTCTAATTATGGGTATTATCAATTTAATTCTACAAAGAATTCACATCAAACCAATACCGATAATTTTGACGAAAGATAAATTTATTGTTGACCGAAAATTGGAAAAACAAAACCAATCAATGTCATAACGATAATGAGGCGGACATGTACATGAAACCCTTACCTCAATTCATGCTAAAAGATTCGCAAAGTTGCGTAAGCTTTCGAAAATTTACAAACCTAAATAATAAAATCAACCACTAATATTAAGATCTTCAAATCATAATTCTATTTTGATTAAGGTTTAGGATCACTTACCGATTGTGAGTAAAGCAGGATGAAATTCTCAAATCACTAATTTTCTCTTTCTTCTTTTCTCTAAAAGACCAAAATCAATTTATCGATGAAAACAAACTAATTAGTCTTTTTACTTCTTTAAACTTGGTAAATTACTCAAAAGCCCCCTAAGAATGTATCACAATTTCAAAGTACCTTCAAAGGTTACTAAAATCATGAAGGTTGTCCAAAAATAATAAAATAATTTGCTATAGATTATTTGGGATCTTACATACACAGACGGTAGGGATATTGTTTGAAGATGGAGGCAACAGTAACAATGATTGGTTATCTAGGAATCTAAAAAAGTCACGTCCCAAAAATCGGAGCCAACAACATGTTACTAGGTGGTTGGTCATTTGGGCAGATGATGATTGCATGTCTAGAAGCTGTAGCCAACAACGTGTCACTGAGCGGTTGGACATCTAGAAAAATTGAGCTTATATCTAAGAGGCGGAGCCAACAATGTGTCACTAGGTAGTTGGTCGCTTAAGTGGATGAGATAACATGGCCAAAAATCGGAGCCAATAACGAGTCACCAGGCGGTTAGTCGCTTAAATATAAGAAAAAGGATAATCCTAAAAGCTAGAGCTAATAAACTTGTCACTAGGCGGTTGGTCACTTAGGTATAAAAAAAAGGTAATCCTAAGGGCTAGAGCCAACCATGTGGCACTAAGCGTTTGATCGCTGAGGAAAATTGATATATGCCAAAGAGCTGGAGCCAACAACGTCCGGAAGACAGTTGGTCATTAAGTGTAGAACACATCAATATAATTGATTCATAGAAAATGTTACTTCTAGCAACATACGAGGGATCTTGTACTAGCCTTACATCGTACAAAAGCCACTTAACAAGGTAGCAAATTTGAAAATTTTGGGTCGTGAAACAACCCGGAGATAAAATAGTGAACATGTGTAGGCAAGCATGCAAGTACACAAATGTTCGATAAAAATGCCCCTGGGCGAATGAACATGTATCATGCAAAATGTACAAGTAGGCTAACATACACGACTATACTGAGGGTGCAAGCACTCAAGCATCTTAAAAAAAAAAATTTGGTGGTTCGAAAGCAGACCAGTTAATCAGAACCTTAGATTTTTGGGAATTTGAAAATTATCATTGAACACCGGCCGATTAGTCAGCATGTTTTGAGAAATTTTGCAATTTTGAGGCAAAAACCAGCCAATTAGTCAGCCTCTTTGAGAATTTATAAATTGAAGAGCCAAAAATCAGACGGGTGGTCAATTGCATTGACCAACTTAAATGACAAAACCCACGGGCTTAGCCGCCCAATTTTGTGCAGGATTTTAGGGTTTTTGTCAAACACTTTTAATTCAATCCAACCCTAATCTCCCTCAAATTTCTTCTGTAATGTCCCAACTTAGGGTTATCTCAATTCGGCTGAAGCATTATGACACATCATCTAGTCACATCATACTGATAATATAACTTATTCTAAGTCACTTGGTAATTAAACCATATCATACAACATTAAAGAGTTTACTTCAATTAAACACACATAGCAAGTTCTCTGCCAGATCTCAGAGTTGACATACTATTCTATTCAAGTACAACTTAATTCACAAATGTACAATTGTCCTCTTGCCCGTCTTCTCACCGTGTCTCACACTTTTTCCTTGCCTTTCGAGGGAGTGGTTCCTTGATCTAAAATATTATGGGTAAAAACATGTTAGCCACTGACTCAATAAGATAATCAAAGACATTTAATGTAACTAAAAGTAGGCAAACCCTGTAAATTTTCACAAAAATTAACTAACTGGCAGTTAGTCAGTGATTAAAAGGATTTTTCTAGGAAAAATGATTGGTTGGCCAACTATAATTTTTAAGTAAATCTGGACTGTTGGTCAAAGAAAAAATTAATTTTTCAAGTAGAACCATCGGTTGGTCAGAAGAAAATTAGATTTTTTTGGAGAAAACCAGACTGTTAGTCAGAAAGAAAAACCGTCAAATATGCAAATCATATGGGTAAACCGGCCAATTAGTCAAAAACCGTCCAGTTTTTTTGTCAAAATTTTTTGATTTTTAAATTTTGACTTTGAACTCTATTCAGATTAGGGTATCTCACTATATATTCGGGACTCATCCCTTCAAAATGACATTCAACCTTCATTCTCTGCCAGAACTACCAATGGCTTTTGAAGACGTTCTCAGGATTTCGAGCTCCAATTCTGCTTTTGCAGACTCTTTCAATAAGATTGAATTAATTCATCTAGATGGGTGATTCAATCTGAAATCTATTATGAACTTGAGGAGTTTGGCCATTCATGAAGACATTCTCCATGCAGCATGCAAGTTCTGGGATGTGGATGATCATGTCTATTATTTTGGTTTAAACAAACTCTGCCCTACTTTTGAAGAATTCTCTGCCTGGTAGCCATCCCTGTTGATTTGCCGATTGCTGTTCCAGTCCTCCAAGATGGTTATGCTAATGCTCTCAAGATCTGGCTGAAGATAAAAGAAAGTATCATGCCAAATCTTTCATTAGGGGTGAAGGTATTTTGCTCTTTCCAGTGATAGAATACTTTTCTACTAAGCGGACTCGTCGTGATCAATGATTTGCCTGTGGGTGGGTAGCTGCCCTGGTATATACTTGGCGGTCAAATATCTTACTTTTTTCGACCTTGAGATTGCTGAGGTGAGGCTGGCTGACATATTGATTCAGGTGTCTACCAAAGGTAAAATCCTAATCTCTTTAGGGATTGCTAAAACTCTACATGTTATTACCGATGTGCATAAGGATCCGAGTATGCCTTTCGAGGGTAAACTGTTGCTGTTGTATAGGTGGTTACTGGATCACATGTGTCTGATAGCCAAACGTGTTGAGTAGGGTATAGCCCCAGTGCCTTTTGTTCCTGGCCTCAGCTTTTTGAAAGTCGTTCAATCATTGACAAATAGACTCATTTTTGTGTGAGCAGGAGTCTAAATCATCTATTCTGTCCCTGATGGGGAATTCGTGGTTCTGTCCTACAGACTTCTAGAGACTAATGTGTTTCTCTCTTGGGATATCGTTATTCTACTTTTTACTTTCCCTATCAAATTATGAGACAGTTTGTATACAAACAGGCTGTTCCAGACTTTTACAGAACCTTTGCTGCCATGGAAGATATTCTTAGCCCCATTGTGATTAAAGTTGCAAGGTTTGAGGTTCTCCTTCCTATTTTGGTCATTTCATTAGAGGTGACATCTTCCTTGACTGTATGGACTTGACTGCTCCAATGCTATTTAAGAAGTACATCAACTGGCTGTGGCCTGACATCCAAAAGAAGTGCTAGCTGTGGAGAGTAAATTGAGGGCAGGGCAGAGCAGAACTAGGATTTCTTGAATGCTTGTGGAATAAGGTCCCTAGAGCAAGCAAATTAGGAAGCTTGAGTTACTATCAGGTTGGGACCAGAAGTGTCTGAGTCTTGCAAGTCTTCTCAGAGTAAAGTGCAAAAAAAATTTCATCCTCGGGCTGAAGATGAAGTCCGAATTACTTGGATCAAGTGGTCTTAGATCGATTTCCAGTGTTTGAAGAGAAATTCAATGTGGATGGGAGCTCGATACAATCTTTGCATATGGATGAGCCCTGATGACAACCTTCTTGGTGCCAAAGAAGAAGTACCAAAAAAGATCCTCGTCTATCAAAGCTACTAGGAACTTGGAAGCCGGTGTGGGTACTTATCTCGAGGGTCGGTTTGATCGAAATGGTAACAAAGGTAAAGAGAAAAAGGATAAAAAAAAAAATTGGCTTTCTAGGTAGAAGATTGACTTACTAGAAAAGTATGAAAACATGGAAGTTAATCATAAATGATGCAGACTGTCTAGCTTCAAAGATATCCTGTAGGTTGCTGATGGGACCTAGAGTTTCTTTTCATCCTAACTTTTGCCTAGGCCACCCTTTGCAGAATTTTCGTCCTAGCAGGCATTTTTCATTTTTTAGTATTTTAGTATTTTTCTTTGCCCTAACTTTTGCCTAGGTCGCTCTTTGCAGAGTTTTCTTCCTAGCAGGCTTTTTTTTCTTCTTAGGAATGTAGTCAATATAGTAGACAGAGGAATAAAAGACTTTTATTAAAATTTGACTTCACTCGAGGTAACTTTACAGGCTGACAACGTACCTCCATTTATCTGTTATATTCGAGTGTGCTGAAAATGTTCTTAAGGAGGTTAGGTCATTCGTAGTTCAATTATAAATTCAACTGAAGCATGATATTTCTTGAGTCAGTCTAGATTGACTAATTTTGATAATTCAATTCCATTTAAGTCGACTAACAATACTGGACCCTAGTCATGATTTGCTTGATCATATAGGGACCTCACCAATTGGGTTCAAATTTTCTCATGGTTTCCAAATTTGTCCAATATTCTTGTTTAACACCAAGTCTCCTTCTTTCAGATCACTGCCCTTCACTCGCTTGTTAAAGGCCCGGGCAATCTGCTTCTGGTAACCCTTAATGCGATATAATGCCTTCAGCCTTTTTTCATCTGCTAGTGCCCAGTCTCCATGTCTGTGTATCACCCAATCTTCCTCAACTATTTGATTCTCTAACAACACTTTCAGAGAATCCACTTCTAATTATACCCGGAGTACGACCTCTGTGCCGTAGACTAGTGAATATGGGGTAACCCCCGTCGACGTTCTTTTTGATGGCCCATAGTCCTAGAGGGCATAGGGGAGCTTAATTTGGCCAAATCCTAGAGGAATATTCCATTTTACTTAGCATGCTCTTAGTGTTCTTATTGGTTGCCTCGACAGTCCTATTAGTCTATGGTCGATATGGCGACGAGCAATGATGGACGATACCGTACACCTCGGCTAGGTCTATGACTTCTCCTTCGAAATGTAAACCGTTGTCTGAGAGAAACTCTCAGGGCACTCCACAACATCAAATGATGTTCATTAGGATAAATGGGGCCACCTTCATGGTATTGAGTACGCCATATGAAGCAGCTTCCTCCCACTTTGCAAAGTAATCTATGGCTACCAGTATGATTTCATGTCAGTTAAAGGCTTTGGGACTAACCTTCCTTATCATATTTATTTCCCAAACTTAAAACAACAGGGGATAGACCGTGTTGCATAGCTCTCGGGGAGGAAAATGTTGTTAGTTGGCATAAACCTGACATTTGTGACACCTCTTCACATACTGAACACAGGCTTGCTCTAGAGTACTTTAGATATCCCTATCAGAGGATTTTCTTTGCTAGCATTCATCCATTCATGTGTAGTCCAGACTCGCCTACATGTACATCTCCGTGATTTGGTTGCTCTCTTTCTCTCTCGATTACACACAACAGGTGTTCTCCATTATAGTGTCTTTTATAATCTTTTTCGGTCACACGTGATGAACTGTGCCCCCCATCTTCTCAAAGCTATCATATCTTTTGCAGAACATCGTTCAGGGTATTTTTTTTGTCTCGGATAAGATTCTATATATCGGTATACTAGGGATCTGCTATTATGTCTTCTTTTACAGGCGCTATCATAAAATAGTAAGTTGGTCGATCCCTCTTCAATATCATGTATTGTTCTGCCTCCTACCCTTCAGGCATGTTAACCATTGATGTGTGGGTGGTTAAGGCATCGAAAAAATTGTTCTTGACCCAGGGTAGGTAATGGAATTCTACATCTTCAAACTAGTTTATGATTTTCAGTAAATGGGCAAGGTATGCTTGTAAGTATTCATCCCTGATCCTCCACATGCCCTCGATCTGGTGTATGATCAAATGCTGAGTCTTTGTATACCAAAATCTTTTGAAATTCTAGGTCTAAGGCCATCTCTAAGTCAATGATACAAGCCTCGTATTCAGCAGTGTTATTAGAACCGTCGAAAGTTAGCTTGATGACAATAGGTGAATAGGCTCCATCGGGTAAGAAAACCAATATCCCTACTCCAAAACCTTTACTATTTGCTGCTCCATCGAAGTACAACTTCATCTCATTTCTGATGCAACAACGGATACTTCTTTGGCCAGAACTTTGCCTCCCATCACCTGGTATCATCCACCGGACAATTGGCTAACAAGTCACTTTTCCTTTGATCGACTTATGTTTGACATATGTGACGTCAAATTCAAACAGTAGTAAAAGCCACTTCGCGGTGTGGTTAGAAAGGAAATTATTCTCAAACAACTACTTCATGGGATCCATCCTAGTCAACAATCTGATGGGGTACACCAAAACATAATGTCTTAATCTTTTACCCAAACCATAGATACACACGTCTTCTCTAGGACCAAATAATTCACCTCTCCTTGGGTTAGCTTCTTACTGACATAGCATATGACCCTCTCAACCAATGAATTCTACAAACATTAGGCTAACATTGCTTCGACTGCGGTATTGGTTATGGTTAGGTATAGCAACAAAGGGTTACCGGGTATTAGCGGATTTAGGACTGGGGAATTGCTAAGGTATTGTTTAATTTTGTCGAAGTCTTATTGGCACAATGGGTTCCATTCTTTGTTTGAATCCTTCTTTAACAGTTTGAACATAGGCTCACAAATCATAGTCAATTGGGTTATGAACCGGCTAATGTATTGGATTCTACCCAAGAATCCTCGGTTCTCCTTCTCTGTCTTAGGTGAGGACATCTCGACTATGGATTTGATTTTGGTTGGGTCCAACTTAATCCCTCATTTGGTAACCAAACAACTTCCGAGCTATAACCCCAAACACACTTTTACGGGTTTAACCTACGTTGTATTTCCTCAACTTTCAAAAAAATTTCAAGACTGCACAATGATCTTCCTGCTTCATGGACTTGATAATCATATCATCCACATACTCTTTTTATTCCTTATGAATCATATCATGGAATAGGGTAATAGCAGCGTGCTGGTATGTAGCCCTGGCATTCTTCGAACTGAAAGGCATCACTGTGTAACAAAAGGTACCCCAATAGGTATTGAATGACGTCTTCTCTTGGTCCTTAGGAGCCATCTTTATCGAATTGTACCCCACAAAGCAATCTATAAGCCAACTCATGTTTAGATATATAGTCTATGATCAGGTCTATGATGGGCAAAGAGAAATCATCATTGGGAGAAACTCGATTTAGGTCTTGGTAGTCAACACACATCCTGACCTGACATGAAGGTTTGGGAATGGGTACGATGTTGGCTAGCCAAGTAGGGTGCTCAACGAATAAATCCAATATGGAGTAATTTCATCACCTCCTTCTTAACCTTGAGGGACCAGTCTAGTCTTAACTTTCAGAGTTTCTGTTTGACAGGTTTGGCTTTGGGTAGGACAGGTAGATGGTGTTTCACGACCGATGGGTTTATATCGGGCTTGTCACTATATGACCAAACAAATACATCGATAAATTTTGTAAGAAGTGATGTGATCTTTTATTTTTCTTTCTCATCTAGACTAGCCTTTATCTTGATTTGTTTTACATTTTAGGGAGTGCCTATGTTGACTTTGACTGTTTCTTAGGCCACTGGCTTGACACGACTAGATTCCCAGTTTTCATTTTCTTTCATCATTTCTTTTAAATATTTTTCTCTTCGGGTCCATTAGGTGTGACTCGTCATTAACCGAGTTGAATAATTCATCATAACCTACATCTACAACCAAGGGATAATCAAAATCAATCATCATATTATCAATCAAATAGTATGAAAAAACATAACAGGTTAGCAAATGTGAATCGGCTAAGGTGACATAAGCATCCAAGTCTTTTGATTTTGGAGCATATTTGATAGCAGAACCCCCTTCACTAGTCTCTCCCATAATAAGCGGCCCGTACTCAATCATCTAATTCTGCGCATCACTCTGTGCTTGAATGATTGGGTTCATGATCTGGTCGTCCATTAGATAAGCATCGAGATAGGTATATCAGTGAAGCATGCTGTCATTGCTTCCGGTTCTATCAAATCCATCCATCAAAAACTTATTCCGTACCTGGCTCGGTCTGTAACTGGCAGTTCCTCGTCTTTGACCTATTCGCAGTTATAGATTTTTCTCCAATCTTTTAATCTGCTTGTCGATCTCAATATTCTAAACTAGCTCTAGTAGTCCATCAAGTAGAGATGTCAAACGGGCCGGGCGGCCCGCGGCCTGGCCCGACCCAGCCCGAAAAAAGCTCGGGCCGGCCCGGCCCGTTCATGAACAGGGCTGGCCCGGAGGAATTGGGCTTAGGGCCTGGGCTTGGACCAGGCCAAAAATTCTGTGGGAAAAGCCCGGGCCAGGCCCGGCTCTGGGCCCGGTTTCGGCCCCACCTGTTTGAATTTTTTGTTTTTCCCCCCTTTCTCCCCCTTTTCCTCCAACGGATATATTCCCCCAAAATTCCACTTTTACCCCCCCAACAGCAATATAACGGCTAATTTGGGGGGTATTTTAGTCTAACTGAATTTTTTCAACTCCTTTAAAGGTTTTTACACTCTTACCCTCCCCAACAACTATAAACGGATAGTTTTTAGGGGTATTTTGGTCTTTTGTGAAGTTTCTAAAATTTATAAATTCACACCATTTCTCTCTAATTTTTCACACCAATCTTCTTACTCTCTCTTATCTAAACATTCTATATTTCTACAAGCTTGCTACTATTTCCCTCTTCAATTACTACTCTTGCTAATTACTACTAGTATTTACTAATTAGTACTCTTGTTTATTAATTACTACTCTTACTAAATTCTAATTACTAACTACTAATCTTATTAATTTGTTACTCTCTAATTCTTTTGTCTAGTAATTAGTAATTAGTGAATTTTTATTTATTAATTACTATTACTAAATGCTTTTTAATTACTAACTCTCTCCACATTGGATCAGAATTATCCTCAGTGATTAATATTTGTTACTCGTTCATTCTTTTAATTGTTATTTCTTATTACTACTCTTATACTTGTGTATTTAGTTACTCTTACGAATTTTTATTTCCAATCTAGTAAAAAAGTTTAGCGTGAAATATGACTGGAATATTGAAGAAACTGAGGCGTGGATCATCATCACGAAAAACATCATCATCATCGCAAGCACAAGCGCCAGCGCCACGGCCATCACAAACACCAATCCAAGCACCAACACAACCATTCGTTCCTGGACGAATGAGTACAGGCTGTATGATAGATACCCAAGCCAATTGGGAGTTCAATCAAAACATTCCAGATTTTGAATACACGCCTGATGAAGACCCCCCGCATTATAGTCAAGGACGCAGCTCGGTTGGCGAAGCTACTACTCCGTGGCATAATCTCAACCCTATGCCTGGTCATGATGAAGAAGGGCCGAGCAATGCCTCCGGTAATGAGCCAGAAGTCCAAAAGAGGAAAAAAAGAAAGCCGAGTGTTGGAATCATTTCGATGTAGTTACGGTGGACGGCATCCGAAAAGCTCGATGTAAGTACTGCGCTAAATTATTTTCGTCTGGTAGTGGTAATGGACATCTTAACAGGCATTACCCTCTGTGTGCACCTCGACAAGGCCACGTCGAACCTACCCAAACGCAGTTATCTTTTGACGGTAAGTTATTTGTTTATAATCAGCGAGAGCAAAGAGACGGTCTCGCTGAATTTGTTATTCACGATGAACAAGCCTTTTCTTTTGCCGATAATCCTAAGCACTCTAGATATATGAACACATACGTTCAACCTTTGTACAAAAAGGTTCATAGAAACACAACTAGATCCGATGCACTCCGACAGTACAATGCTGCTAAAGCACGCCTTATCGATTATTTCGATAAATTTGACGGTAAAGTTAGTCTTACTTCTGATATTTGGCAATCTCCATTTACTTTTGTTAGTTATTCTTGTGTGACCGCTCATTGGATTGATGCAGATTGGGTTATGCACAAGAGAATCATCGCTTTCGAGCTCTTTCCTTTTCCGCATGATGGAATGAACATTGCTACTCTTATATTAAAAGCATGTACCACATTTAAATTAAAGGATAAGATTATGAGTATTAGTTTTGATAATGCTTCTAACAATACAGCTGTTGTTGATGCTTTAAAGGAGAGCCTCAAACCTGTACTTTCTGGTCAATTATTTCATGTTCGTTGTGTTTGTCATATAATTAATTTAATTGTTCAAGATGGTTTAGCTGCTGCAGGAGATATTCTTGTCAAAATGAGGGGTATGACAGCGTATGTTAATAGCTCGAGTCCGAGAACACAACAATTTAAAACGTTGTGTGTTGAATATAATATGCCTCGCAGGAGAGCAGTTACAGATGTGGTCCACAGGTGGAACTCTACATACCATATGCTTTTACACATTCTGGCATACCGAGAAGTCTATACGCATTTTCTACTAACCCAGTTCCCAGCCGGCTTGCCAACTCAAGAGGAATGGCAGATGGCCACATACCTAGCTGACTTTTTAGAGGTATTCTACACGTCTACCAATTTATTGTCTGATACACATTTAGAGCAAAACCATTGTTTGTAAGGATTAAAGAGACCCTCTTATCAAGTGCTCGCATAGTGATATAGAGCAGGTCATTGTGGTACGACCCTGATTTGGGCAGATCTGACTCGAAAAAGGTGAGAACTTTTTTGTAATGTATAGCCCCTAGAACTTGGAACATGTCTTCGGCTTGGATTTGGATCGGTATACAGGCTCTACTGAGTAGATTGATAAGAGCTTGACAGTGAGATTATGAGGCAGATAGCAGTCTCTATTTGGAAATATTGGCTTGGGTTTATTTAATTGTCTAAGGACTTTGTTGTCAGGAGGGTTTTGAGAAAACAACGGGTCAAATATAATTTGGCTGTGCTGGGGTCTGGTATACTTGGCCGGATCCAGTTAGATGGGATATCTTGGCACTAGGTCGGAACATGAAACCAGTTTCTTCATTGTACTCTTCCTTAACACTTAAGGTTTCGCCTAGCATCAACTTATACTATGTAATGGGGCAGAGTCTCATAGACTGTCACTAACTTTTAAACTCGTCGGCATGCTGGAATAATAAAGATAGTCAGATCTATAACTGGTCAGCTATCATCAATGCAGTTAACCCTGTGAGGCCACAAGGGTTCTTTTCGTACATCTGGTCTTATAGGAGGGAAGACTTTGCCCTTGTTAATGAGGTTTGGTATGGCATGTCGAAGCATAATGCATCTATCAGTAGAATGGCCTTTCCTTTGATGATAATCATAAAATGCCTGCACATTGTATCCTTCTGAATTCACTGATGTCATAGGGATAAGCAGCTTAAATATCATCTCCCCCCTCAACAACTGCTCACAGAATTTAGAAGTGGTGCATTCAATGGTGTGAACTTTCTCCTCGGCTCCATAGCTTCCCATGATACTACCTGGGGTGCTTGCACATTTTTTACATTGTTGGCTGAGGTTGTCCATTAGAGCTCCTCGAGCTAGCTTGGTAAATCTTTGCCTTCGACTCATAGATATGGTTCCTTTATTGATTGCATCTTTTATATGAGGGACCCCATAAGAGCTTTGAATGACATGTGATAATGGCCAAAGATATAATCATGGTAAACTAGAAGCAGATTATTCCTCTTCCTCCATTAGACGATTTATCGTCTGACCTGCCTTATTCCACCACCTCATAATGAAAGCTAAAATCGACTCTCTTGGCTCTTGCTTCATGGTTTCCAAATCTCTTCGGGTCATATCCAGGTCGCCATTAAATCTCTACTGTCAAGTATCTTCAAACTTTTTTCTCTTTACATTATTAACTAAAAATGTTGTGAGATTCGGAATTTATATATTTCTTGTATTGACCTTTAGATATATTGTTTTGATAAACCTAAGAGTTGAATTCATAACTCCTTTGGTTCTCAACTTTCTTGTAATTTATTATCATACTCATAAGTAGTCTTAGTATCCTATTCAATTCCACGTCCTCTAGGGTTATTCTATTGGTATCAGAGCCTCGACCCTTTATATATTGGGTAACCTCCTAGAGAATTTATCGATCATGACTTATGTTGGGCGAATCGAGGTTAGCTCTATCACTAGGCCTCCATTGTTCACTGGGACCAACTATCGTGTGTCAAAACTATCATAGGATTATGAGTTGTGAGATAATGTAGAGGATGGTCCATTTCTTCCCATCAAGGTTGTTGACAAAAAGGAAATGCCTAAATCCAAATCAGAGTATGATGGTCAGGGTAAGAAAATGACATGTATGAATGCTAGAGAAAAAATTGCAATATAAATGCCTAAATACATATCATTATCTGTTATTCCAGTAAAAGTATTTGATATACTCGACAAGTCATTCATGAAGGAACTTCCCGTCTTATAGATTCTAAAATAAACATGTTGTTAAGAGTCTATGAACCATTTTAAATGCTTCGAAATGAGTCTGTTATGGATATGAACACCCGTTTCACTAATATGGTCAATCCATTGAAGAAATTATTTAATAAATATTTATTCAATGATGTGAGAAAAGTGATAGTGTTTTTCAAGAGCTTGGATGGAAAAATCACTGCATCTAAAAACTTTTACACTTGATGAATTTTTGTGCTCCTTAATAACGTATGAATGCAGCTCATGTCATTTGCTTTTAAGGTTTCATCCTTAATCAATGAGCCAAGTGATGATGAAGAGAAGTTTAACAGAGAGGATGTTGTGATGATAGCAAAGAACTTGAAGAAGTTCTTGAGGTTTAGAAGAAATGTTGGAAGAGCCTTGAATGTCACAATCAAGAGAACAAGGGGAAGCAAAGAGCCTTGAATGTAGATTGTCTGATAGAAAAGAAAGAGAGGTAGGATAGAAGAGATGTATGAAAGAGAGTTAAAAGGAGACAGTGTCCCAAGCAAGAGAACAAGGGGAAGCAAAGAGCCTTGAATGTCGAGCATACTCCAACATGGAATGACTTTGAATCGATAGATATTAAAAGGAGAGGAATGATCAAGCTTTATCTAAGCTATTGGTTAAGGCTAACAAGTAAATAAAGAAATTGAAAATTGAAAAAGAAAATTTTCATGCCAAGAATGAGTTCATAACCAGCCATTTTTTGTAATATTCCGCACCACCAGATAAATTATTTAGTTATCAGTTAATTACATGCTCTTATATACATCCATATTTGTAACCACCTACAATCTGAAAATTAGATAAGTAGCATATTCTGGTTTTGTAGATAATCTTTTTCTTCATCAACTACTCTACTTTTTGTTCCTTTCCTTCTCGACTTGAATGTTCTTTAAGTAGTTGACCTTCTGTTATGTGTGTCCTGCACTGATGATTTTAAGTGCAAGTTCTTTCATGTTGTTTGACCTTTTTCTTTAAATATTAAAGAAGTTTTTTAATGCACTTATCAGATGGTAAGATGACTTGGATTATATGGTATTTTTTTTATTTGCTTATTTATCTTACTACCTAAATCCAGAAATTGTTGATCATTTATACGATACTAGTTCTAATATTTTTGTAATATGTTTAGGTCAGACTTCCACAGTAGTATTGCCGCACTACCACCACTTTTGGGATCTATCAGCCAGAGTATGAGATGATGATTCTTGATTTATATTGTTTATAATAGGGTTTTTCAGCCACAGACTTCCACTGTAGTGTTGCATCTTCAATACCATGATGTCTTTTTAAGCACTAATTCATGATCCTCCTCATTTTATGCTGAAACTTTTCTAACTTAGGTATGATAATAGCCTCCCGGTTTTTTTATAAGGAAAAATATGTTGAATTCACCATACGAGGGTACTGCTAACATGATATTATATGAGGCATTTTTTTGCTTGGTTTTAGGACGAGCTCAAATGTGGCAGATTAAGGAAAAATCCATGACTTTGGTAACTTGTGGGTGTTTCTAACACCATTAACCTTATCCAACTCAATTATATAGATAGCTAAAAGTACTCTTAATCATGAATTTTTACCGTGGTATTTGATAGCTAGAAATGAGATTATAAAAATTAGAAATTTTGATAGATTCTGTTTTGACTAGAGGGGCAGGTTTGTACTTTCCAGGGGTTTTGTGCTAGGCATGAGACTATAGGTTCTTAAAGGATATTTCTATTGTCAAAGAGCATTATCACAGAGTCTAAGTGGTCAACCTAGCACATTTCAGATAGAAAATTGATATTTAGAAAACAATGAGACTGCAGTTTTCTTGACCATTTTCTTGATCTTTTATAGCTTCACCTTATGTGATATACTACTAATCATTGCCCAAAAGTCACAACCAAGCCATTGGTTGCAAAACAACCTTCTCCTAGAGACATTGCAAGTATAGTGGTGCCTAAAGAAGCATAAGATGTTGTCGCACCTACAGAGTATAGATGGACAAGAACAGGTTTTCTGTGTTTATGCTATCCAAGAAGATCATCATCTCTGCTAGGTGACTTGTATTCTTATTTTGTGTCAAAGGGGAAAAAGTATTACCTAAGAATGATATCTCATAAGAAGTTGGATCGAGTAATACTACACAAGTGACAGAAGTTCAGCATAAATTTATTCAATTGACAGCCAACAGGTAATGAAAGAGGAAAATAAAGCAATAATTAGTATGACTTGATGACAAGTCACATTGTTATTGTTTCTTATATATATAAGTGTTTAAACTTGGAAAAATCGTCCTTCTTTAGTTTGGCCACAATAATAAGGTTGAAGGAGAAATGAAATTGTTGGAATGGGAGATGATGTCTCAAGCGATCAATTGTGATAATCTGGGCCGATTCTGAGGACACTCCTGTGTTACAAACTGGGTAGACTGTTTGGTTTTCTTAGATGCAATGTACCTAATAACTCATGGTGCTCTTCTCTTCATACTTTATTATATGACTACCTTCCTTTTTTTCTTAGTGATAGATAAATGTGTACTAATTTTGTGCACTAACCTATTTTTATTCTTCCTTTGTGACCCATGTGACAAGTGTCTGCTCAAATTAGCATTAGTTGAGTTCATTAGCTCAGTTTGCAAGTCCAAGGTATATGTCATGGTCGAATAATGTAGATACTTTAGTGATGCTTCTAGGCTTTGTGAGCCATGCACACATCCAAGAAGAAGAACTCTAGGTTAGAGTGTTCTACTTACCATCCAGTTCTTTTATGAAGGTTGTTTGAGTATCTTAGTTAAGGGCAGAGCGTTACTACATAACTAAGGTGAATAGTAGGCAATGCTACTGGGTCACTTTTATGTCATTTGGCTTAAGAAAGTATAACTATCATTATTTATTCTGGAGATTTACTAATTAATTGATCAACGATACCAAATTCTTATGGCTGAAATTCATGGTGCGAACCTGATTCCAGATTGATGGTAAAAATGGGATCTGGTTATCCGACCAATGTAGAACTTTTAATGCCTATGAATGGAAAGGTAACCACACCGAAGAGTGAGAGCTTATAGTGGACGCAATCTCCACCTTTTTAGTGCGGCTCTCCTGTAATGGCCCCGGAAATCCAGAGTTCCGCCGCCCGAACTCCTAGGTCATTAACCTACCGGATCACATCAACCTGTCAAATTTGATCACTAACTCATACCTTAAAACATTTAATCCGATACCAGCTCAAATTCTTCAAATACGAGTTTACAGAACTGCTTAAACTTAGTCTATTAGAACTTAGGTTCTTTACAACTCGAGTCCTTATAAAACAAGGTGACAGTCCCGACCCACGCAGGGGTCTCACATCACTGTAGTCGCGGGCTTACTGGAATCTCACACCGACTCTAACCCATTCCCTAACACGTGACAGTTGATCGTCACCTGCAGAAAAAAGGGAGTCCAATGAAGGGTGAGCTTTTGAGAGCTCAATAAGGTCGTACAAGGACTACAAAAAGAAATACCAAACGACTCCAAAAAAATCCAACTGAATATGATTTCCGCAATACCTCAAACGATTCAAAGAGTTCAGTGATTTCCAAAATTTATCATAAATAGATACCAAAATAACAACGACAATCACGATGGTTTCCAAACGATCAATAAAAGATCACTTCCAAAGTCATCATTTCCAAAGCACCACGAAAATTCCTCAAGGGATTCCAGCACAAGCACAAATCATTAAGATATATTGTCCAATCATTTCTGCCCATACCAGTCCACATCAATACATCGGCTAGTCCATCAAGGCACTAGCCCACGCCAACACCCCGGCTAGTCTGTCAAGGCACTAGCCCATGCCAATACACAGGACGCCAATACACAGGACGCCAATACACCGGCTAATCCGTCAAGGTACTAGCCCACGCCAATACACCAGCTAGTCCGTCAAGGTACTAGCCCATGCCAATACATTGGCTAGTCCGTCAAGGTACTAGCCCACCCCCAACATCCTCTAATATACCCCAACCTTCGCCAAACACACCAATGCAATTTCTTATGTCGATATGAAAAATGACCACAATTTGATAATACAACATGTTACTCAATACTCAAATGAGTACTTACGAGTACGAGTTATCAAATAAGGGTTCGGACAAAAGTCTTTACCGAGAGTTCAGATAGAATTCCTTACCTAGATCCGCAACTAGTTTATCCTGACCGGAAAGTATTTAGCTTTACCCTAAACGGAATAATTGAATCATTAGAATACAGCCTACAGTACTATATTGTAACTTAATACAGACTCACACATACTCCCAAAATGAACTCCCCTCACCGGATATGTAAAATTACCGAAATGCCCCTGGGGTGAAAAATTACCAAAATGTCCCTCTCAAACTTTAATAACCAAAATAGCTTTCTCACAAATAAAATCACCCAAACAATCTTACCGTATCTGAATTTAACTAAAAATTCCTCTTATAGGTAAAATTACCAAAATACTCCCTCAGGTAACAAAATACCCCTGGGGGTTTTCGACACTAGAAAAATATATTAAAACACTATTTTTAACATCCTGAGGTCATTTTTGGGCTAAACAATATTTTAAAAAAATTTTGCCCAAAAATTTCGAGCCAAGCGCTAAAAGGCCAGTTCAGCTAAAAATACCTATTAGTCTTGGAATGTCACAATATTTTAGAACATGAAACATTTCATTAAAATAAGGTTTCCTTAAAATTTCAGATTAAAATAACTTAATTTTCTATGCCAAATAATTCGATAGTTCGTATTAACCGATACCTAGTTTAGCATCCTTCACTGGCACCCAAAATTCTAAAAAACTTCCAGGCCGTAGGTCTTGTAAAAAAAATAGGGGTTACAGTTTGGCACTTTGTCGAAATAAATTTCTAAACATGTTATAAAAATTTGTAAAGAAACTACTGGAATAAATAATCTTTAGCGACACTTTTGAGTTCAAAAAAATATTAAACCCAGCTGTAATCATTGTTCATTGTCCCTGTCCTTTGGCAGTCCTATCAACACACCTACAAACCCATTTCCATGTCAAACCCACTCCACTACAACCTAAACACACACTAAAACACCTTCACATACCTAAAATACATATATATACTCCTCACATACACAATTATACCCAACATACCCCCATAATCCCAAACCCAAACCTTACACACACTGAAACATACTCAGGTTCACACACGGCACACCCACTTCACAATTCATAGTGCAAAAACACACACACATACTAAAAACACACACTAAAATCAAAAGATGAAGGCTACCTTTAAGAGTTTCTCTTTAAAACTTTATTTTCCTTCTTTCCCCTTCCCTTGCTTTCCTTATCTTCTCTGTTTTCACACTGTTTCTTCTTCCTTCTTTCTTTTCTGTTTGTTTTTCTTTCCCAAAATAGCAAGTTTCCTTTCCTCTCTTTTTTTCTTATTCTTTCTTCCTCTCATCCGATCTCTCACCTATCCAATTCCATATTAAACCATTTAATTTGGCTTAGTCACTTAAGCTAGTAGGAGGAGGCAAGTTCAAAGAAAATGGCTTCTATACTATTTTTTATAAAATTGCACAAAGGACTAGACCTGGCAAAATTTTACCCGCACCCACGGGTAGACCCGGACCGCTGCCTAAAACGCGGGTACGGGTAGCAGAAATGACCACCGGCAAAAAATTGACCCGTACCCGGACCGGACCGTTGTGAGAGTACCCGTTCGGGTTGGGTGTGGGTTACCCGCGGTTTACCCAGTGACTTGTTATATATATAACTTTATGGTAGGGTTACACATTCAATTCTTTTTCTCCATTTCTCCTCAGCCGCCTCCCGAAAATTCGTCTCCTTCTATCTCCCTCCCCCACACTAGAAGTCTCTCAGCTGCCCAACGCAAGATCTGTCCATCTCATCTCTCGCAATCGTCGGCTTACCGCATCTCGAGCCTAACCGACCCCTTCACCTTGCAAAAATCGACCATCGCCACGACGGAGACCTGACGCCGTTTTGAAAACCCACCACCACAAAACCGACCCACCACCGCAGGCCTCAAATATCACCCCCGCAAGCCGCCGTCTACCACAGACGAAGCGGCAGTAGCTGATGCTCCTTGCTCCGATCTCCTCACAGCCGATTGCCACAGCCGGCTGCAGATTGCCACAGTCGACCGCCACTTAGACCCCTCACGCTTCAAGTCCACCACGGATCTGATGAACTACTTCACAGATATGTCGTTAATCTTTAACTGTTCTATTTTGGATTGATTGTTCGTGGGGAATGGAATTGTAACTTTGTTAAAATTTCATTATTTTATTTTAGATTGTGGGTGGGGAATGGGTTATGGTTTTTATTTTTTAACAGGTTATTTGATATATTTTGTAGTTCGAATATATTTTGTAGTTCGAAGTTTCTAACTTTTTGAAATTAAAAATAATTCTTACAATTATAAAAAATAAACAACATATGAGCTGAATACTGGTTGACAAAAGAAAAAGAAAAAAATGCTTTAGTAGTTAGAAATTTTCTTTATTAAAAAATTAATCATTTACCCGCGGGTAATACCCGACCCGCAAGGGTAGGGTACGGATATTGAAAAAGACTACCCAAAAAAAATCGGGTAAATTTTACTCGATCCGCTTTTACCCGTACCCGACTGGGTATTACCCATACCCGGCGGTTTTACCCGTTTACCAGGTCTACAAAGGACCCCCAAACTTTACATATTTATAAAAAGAACCCCAAGCTTTTTTTAAAAAATTATGTTTAAGCCCCAAAACTTCTCTAATCAATCTCGTTTTAAACCAATATCACTGAAAATATATGCTAGCATTTATTCTATTATTTCTCATCACTAAAACCAAAATTTACATTTTATGCCCCAAGTTTTCCAGAATTACAAAATGGCTCCAAAATTTTTAAAGAATTGCATTTTTGCCTTAAAATTCTTTTAAGCTTCTGTATGCTACTACTATCCGAGCGTCACTTAAAATTATTACCCGTTAATTTTTTCAGAGCCCGAATGGTTATTTAACCGGCTCCCAAAATTCAGGATATTACATCTCCACCTCCTTATGTCACTCGTATCTACGAGTTTCGTGCCTTTGACCATATTTATGCGATTCAGATCCACTCTTAACACAGTTACTGGCATGCCATTACCATCGTTTCCATTCCTTACTTCAAAATATCCCTCTAATGGCTTTTCCTTGGCCCAAGAATTCAAACCAAAATAGCCATATCGCAAACTAACTCTCACAACCACCAAGCTTGACATATATTAATCACCAATTGTAAGAGTAATCACAAAAATATGATAAGTATAAATTTCCTTTTCCTAGATTGTGCAATACTAATGTAAAATATGAGACTCATTATCGCGTATTAACATCTAAGTTGTTAGTCAAGTGGAGCTTAAAAGAATTTTGGGGCAAAAATATAATTTTTGAAAATTTGGGAGCATCTTCATAATTTTGGAAAACTTTGGGGCTAATTGTAAATTAATGTGTCTAGTGAAAAAAAAATAATCAAATGGGTGATAGTAAATGCTTCAGTGGCATTTGATTTAACTAGTCGAGATTAGACCAAATTTGGGGCTTCAATGTAATTATACAAAAGTTCGGGGGTTAGTTTGTAATTATGAAAATCTTGGGGGTTAATTTGTAAATTTTGAAAATACGCATTAGGTGTCAAGTTTTAGGGGAATTGGTCCCGTAGATGCCACCTCTTGCTTTTGTGGATGACTAATGCAAGTATATTGTAAACAAATGGAAGGATAAGTCTAAAGAGAAAGAAAAACAAAATTGGGGGAAACTTTTCATTTTGGGTAAGTGAACAGTAACCGAGAAAAGAAGAAAACAATCATGGAAAACAGAGAGAAGAGAGAGCTTCGGGGGGGACGAAATAAATAGAGAAAGAAGAGAAGAGAGAAATTCGGGCAATGGAAGAAAGGAAAGAGGAAAAAGGGATTGAGAAATACTTCAAAGGGTAAAAATTTCACCTATAGTGTTAATTTTAGTGTGTGTTTTGAAGATTTAGTGTGTGTTCTTCGGGTTTGGGGATTTGATTCGAATGGCATGTGTTTGATTGTGTGTAATTGATGTGTATAAAGTGGGTTAGGGCATGAACAATGAGATTGTAATGAGTTTAATTGGTTTAAGATAAGTTATTGAAAGAATCCATGCGTGATTGTGGGTTGAATAAACCCAGGTATGAAGCTGATTGAATAAGGAAGAAGATATGTGTGTGTTCTGAAGGTGTAATAGTGTGTGTTCGAATTTGAACCGTAGATGTTTTCGTCGCTAAAAAATAAAAACTTAATTAAGACAGTTTCTTTCACGAATTTGCATAAATAGTTAGGGTATAAATTAGACAAAGTCCAAAACTGTAACTCCCAATGTTTTTAGGAGACCTACGCTTTGGAATTTTTTGAGAATTTTTAGAGTCTGTGATGAGTGTTAAATTAGGGTATCGATTAGGAGAAATTCTGAATTTATTTAGCATAGCAAAACAAGCTATTTTGATATGAAAATTTTAGTGAAATCCTATTTTACTGATAGGTATCACATTATAAAATTTTGGATCATTCCGAGGCCGATAGGTATTTTTCGCGATACTGGCCTTTTAGCGCTCGGTCCGGACACCGGTTCGGGATTTTCTGGCCAAAATTTTTTGAAAGACTTTTTAGTACATAAATGATATCGAGATACTTAAAATAGCGGTTTAAGATATTGTTCCCAACCTATTCTAGTCGCACTCAAAGCTCCACTTGGAGTCCCATTGTGCATGACACGTCCGCACAAGCACAGTATTCAGCGCTTTGAATCGGACAAAGTGTGCGCGCCCAAGTCACTTGCATTCTTTGCCTCACACGCCTCACGCCCGACTCAGTCACCAATGATTTCACGCTACCGTGACTCACAATACCACGTTCGTCGCGCCGCGACCACCTAAGCACCTTTTCACCAAAAACATCGACCATTGGCGCAACCGGAGCGACGGGGTCAAGGGCATAGGCCTTGGCCAAACCCATGGGGTTGGCCTCGGCCTCCCCCAAGTCCATGGGGTCAGCCTCGGCCACTATGGGGTGTTGGCCTTGGCATTTCCCCCCGGTTGTTCACTCTTCGCGCAAAGTCCCTTTCGCGCTTTGATCGCGTCATACACTTTGTACCTGGCTTTGGCACCTTGTTCGTCACACGGGTATGTTTCACGTCGACACACTAGTCGCAATGTAACTTTCGGATTTGTCATTGCCCATCAAAAGACCTTCCGTCGGCAAGCCCGAATTTCACCCAAAGGGGGGAGTGGCCTTGGCCTCCCTTTCATGGGGTTGGCCAATGGCCTTGGCCAACCCTTAGGGTCGGCCTCGGCCTCACCAAGGGGTCGGCCTCAACCTCCCCAGGGGTTGTGGCCTTGACCTTCCCCCATTTTTGGCCTATGGCCTCCGCGCCCTCGCGCACTTGTTTTCTCAAGTCTTTGCACCTCCGCGATGTTTATGGACGTTCGTGCATGAACCTTACGACGTCCGTCGTGCATCAACCTCACGACGTCCATCGTCCATCATCCTCGTGACGTCCGTCGTCCATCAACCTTAGGACGTCCGTCGTCCATCAACCTCGCGACGTCCGTCGTGCATCAACCTCGCGACCTCCATCGTCCATCATCCTCGCGACGTCTGTCGTCCATCAACCTCGCGGCGTCCGTCGTCCATCATCCTTGCAACGTCCGTCGTCCATCATCCTCACGACGTCCGTCGTCCATCAACCTCGCGACGTCTGTCGTGCATGAACCTGGCAATGTCCGTCGTGCATGAACCTCGCGACGTCCGTCGTCTATCATCCTCACGACGTCCGTCGTGCATCGACCTCGCGACGTCCGTCGTCCGACGACCACGTACCATCACTTCCAACTTTGTCATTACTACATGTTTCATTCATTATCTTGTTATGACAGGTACACTCAGCTCAAATACCGTCTTCGGGACACCCGAAGCGCGCCCATACGCCATCTTCATGATGCGTGCCCCCGGCACGAAGTATTGCTTCGCGACGTTCGTCGCCACGCCATCTTCATGATGCGTGCCCCCGGCACAAAGTATTGCTTCATGACGTTCGTCGCCACGCCACCTATATAACATGTGCCCCGGCACCAAGTATATCTTCGCGACGTTCATCGCTGCACCATCTTCATAACATGTGCCCCGGCACCAAGTATATGTTCTGCGACCTTCGTCGCCGTGCCCATGCGCCATTCTTATCACATGTGCCCCGGCACCAAGTATATGCTCCGCGACCTTCGTCACCGCGCCCATGCGCCATTCTTATCACATGTGCCCCGACACCAAGTACATGCTCCGCGATCTTCGTCGCCGCACCCATGCGCCATTCTTATCACATGTTCCCTGGCACAAAGTATTGCTTTGCGACGTTCGTCGCCGCACCACTTTCATAACACGTGCCCCGGCACCAGGTATTGTTTCCACGATGGTCGTCGCTGCGCCCATGCGCCATTCTCATGATACGTGCCCCCGGCACCAAGTATTGCTCCGCGACGTTCGTCGCCGCGCCCTTGCGCCATCTTCATGATACGTGCCCCCGGCACCAAGTATTGCTTCGCGACGTTCATCGCCAAACCACTCTCATGACATGTGCTCCGGCACCAAATATTGTCCCCGCGACGTTCGTCGCCTTGCCCATGCACCACAATCATGATACAAGCCTTCGGGCATCAAACTTATTCACTACACCATCTGCCCCCGCCATGGACGTAGAACATGCTTCGACCCACTCTCCGGAATGTGCAGCATCACGGGGGCTCCGTTCGTAGTGCTCTGGCACGAGGACCCCTCGCTACGGGATGGGCTCACAACCTTAAAGCCATCGCCGGCACAATCAATTACGGGAAGGGCTCACAACCTTAAAGCCATCGCCGGCACAATCAACTACGAGATGGGCTCACAACCTTGAAGCCATCGCCGGCACAATCAACCACGGGATGGGCTCACAACCTTGAAGCCATCGCCGGCACAATCAACTACGGGACGGGCTCACAACCTTGAAGCCATCGCCGGCACAATCAATTATAGGATGGGCTCATAACCTTGAAGCCATCGCCGGCACAATCAACTACGGAATGGGCTCACAACCTTAAAGCCAACGCCGTCACAGTCACGGGGGACTCCGGTACAACGACCCCTTGCCCCGAACATTGAGCACTGAGCTGTGAGCATGTCCACTCTTGTTACCATTGATTGTCGACATCACCAGGGCAATGACCCCCGGGTCACTCCAGGACGGGAGAAGGTCCTTAGAGGGCATGGCGCCAAGTCCGCCTGACAGTTGGCTACAGGGGCAGCCCTCACCACTGTCAGGTTCTCCGCGCGTCTCATGACGCACCTCGTGGGACTCCGCAAGGGATTGGATTAGAGGCTAGATCAAGGGGGTTCTCTGGCCACACTGACGCTGTGGGAGCCAGTCTTTCCAGATAGACAGAGCGACGCTGTGCGGGGCAGGCCGGGTGAATATGCAATTCGACAGTCCGTGGAGCACTGGTAGCTGTGGACCCCTCGGTGACGTGTCACTCCCGAGGAGCACCACGTGTCGCGTGATGATATCATCATCTTAACCTCTATAAATAGAGGTCTTGAGAATTCATTTAAGAGGTCGGACATTTTCAAAACACTTTCAGTTTCTTACTCTAGAATCCTAGAGAGAGGAACATACAGGACTCTGACTCGAACCTAAGCATCAGACTGTGACTGTCGTTGTATATCCATCCTGCGCCATCGCCCTCGCAGCACTGCCACCCTCAGGCTCTGTCTGGGAAGCCGTTAGTCTCTGCCCTTGCTCCGCCCTTGTTTTGTCTCTCATCAACATATTTGGCAGCTGACGCGGACTGCAGCCTTTGTGGCACCTCCACGTAGGTACGAACCCACTTACCTTGGCATTATTTTGGCGACTCCGCTGGGGAGGTGAGCATCATACTGCAGTCTGCCTGTCCACTATACTTAGGCACCATGCCTCCACGACGAAGAGTTACGAAGGCTGCCAGCCAAGGCCTCATCCGCACCGTGCCAGAAGAGGATCACCCCGGTGAACAAGAAGGGACTAGTGCCATGCGTCTCCAAGACCAGCCACTGGCTATCGCACCTGATGTACAAGTTGCAGCCAATGTAGCCATCCAACAGTTCACGCCCGCTATAGCCAACCTACAGGACTCGCAGGCTACTCTCATGACAATCATCATGGAAACGCAAACATCCATGCAGGCAATGGCCCCCAACAAACCCTTTCACCAGTCCAACCTTCTGGACCTGGGTTGGCTCTTGACGTCACTCAGGCACCAGTGTCGCGACCACCGCCGCCATAATCATCTAGACCTTTGGCGGTAGGACTTGCGACATCTTCGCCTCCTGCAGCTGATGTGCTGCATCTTGTCAGGCCATCACGAAGACCTCAGGCAGACCTTGGACCCGTACTACAACAGATTCACCCTGTCACGAACCTTCAACCCATGACGACACGAAGTTCATCCGAAACCCACGACTCAATCGAGATAGAGCCTAACCCCAACATAACCAACCGAAACCTAAACACAAGTCATTCCCCCGGCTTACTCCAGTCAATGCTGCCTGACGACCGACTTCCAGCAGCTGACACTACCCATATGCAAACCATGCCCCAAGCAATTTCTCCCCACCACCAACCCCTATCGACCATCATCATCCCCTCGATGCCTCAAGTTGCACCGTCTGGGGGTTCCGGTGCCTGAATCATCCCTACAGGGCACAAACACTCACATGCGTCGTACGTCACCAAGCATGACTTTGATGCCTTCCTTCACCGTCTCAAGCAGTCATTCTTACCCCACTCCCCCTCTAAACTGTCAGGCCATGCTCCCTACTCTGGCAGCCTCGCTACCAAGCCCTACCCTGTCAAGTACAAGAACGTATCATTCACCCTGTTCAACGGCAAAGAGGGCAATGCCCGCGAGCACATCACCCGTTTTGCTGGCTCTCTGGAGCACTATGGGGAGGACGACACTTTGAAGCTTCGTGAATTCCACAAGTCCCTGACTGGCCTCGCCTACTCTTGGTATCATCAGATTCCTGATGGTACTATCCACTCCAGGTCCAACATGGTTTAGCTTTTTCTTGACAAGTTTCACTATGAGACGGAGCGAGTGACCATCGTTGACATTGCCGAAATCCGCCAGAACCCCGGGGAAGATCTTAACACCTATGTCACGCGATTTCATCACAAGTGCTTGGAGTGCACTGACTTTAGCAAAGATGAAACCCTTGTGCCCATTTGCATCAAGAACATGAAAGACACCTACAAGGTCTACCTTGAAAACCTCCAGCTTCGATCTTGGGGACATCTCAAAGAAGTCGCGCGACGCACCTATGACTCGGTCGGTCCGTCAAAGACCCCGAAGCCCCAACCTCATATTGCCTTGGTCGCGACAATAGAAGCAACCAGTAACAACGACAACAACCTCAAGCGTCAATCTCAAGGAAGGGACGGGCGCCCTGACAAGAGAGGGCAACCAATACCTGCCCCGGTTTACCCATGTGACTTGAAGACTGTCAAAGCTCTCCTCGAGACATTGATTAATGACAATGCCATAACCCTGCCCAATGCCAACACTGAGCCTACCCCAGAAGACCTAGCCCATCCTAACTACTGCCCCTATCATCGGAAGGTCGGTCACGGCCTCAGGTGGTGCAGGGGCCTCAAGTTTGTCTTCGCTGACAAGATTGCATCCGGAGAGCTCAAACTCTAAGTGCCAGACATATGACCCACCCGACCAAGCCTTGGCATGCCTTAGTGCATTTTCCACACTTGTAATCTTTTTAGTCATTTTGCAAGTTTCCAAGTACTCAACTCCCATGTACCAAGGCATGTTGCCTATCTTTTGTTATCAATGAAGTTACATTTTCCAGACTTAGAAAATTTTCAAGCTACAGGGCTCTTGCATAGGCCTACTGACACTACTCTTGATACCATCGCCCATTCCCTTGGGGGCTTCACCCCTTCCTAACCCCTTTCAGCCTCACATCCCATACTGACTTGGTGCGTTGTGCGCGGGGTAGCTCGAGCCACGTTACTAAGTCTCAACTCTGTCAGTTGACACCCCCCCAGGTCTCGCGACCACCTCTGCCAGGTATGCATGCAACACGCCTCGCCAACCCCCTACCTCCGTCACTCAGTCGGTCATCGATACCAGCCCATCACTCTGCATCTCCCATCCCGCTCATCTCAACCTCTCGTGCTTGCGGTTGCATGACCACCCTTTATCAAAAAAAAATTTCTCAACACTTAGAAAAAAAATTTCATTTTTTTTCGCAATCGGTTATCGATGATCACCCTCAGCGGTTTCCCTCGCCATCCTTGTCTCAGCCCAACACTTAGAAAAATTTTCATTTTTTTCGCAACTGGTCATCGAGGATCACCTTCGCCCGGTCTCCCTCGACACTCTTGTCCGAACTCAACACTTAGAAAAATTTTGTTACAAAATTTTTTTTCACGCCCCTTCTCCTTAGGCTTCGTCCAACACTCGGAAAATCTTCTCAACACTTAGACAATTTCTCACCCCCTTCGCACTCATCCATCTCACCATGCTTGCTCGCGTTCGGGTCACCACCCTCTCACCCTCGTTCTACACTTAGAAAATTTTTCAAAATTTTCATCTCACCCACATACTCCCAACATTCATAACCTCATCACTCTCCCTCTCACTTTTTTCTCTCCACACCCCCACCATCCTACTCCTCTCTTTCTCTTCATGGGCATTGTGAAAATTGTCTTGGGGGGCTCCCTCTTTAGGGTTGCCAAAAAAAATTAATTAATTTATTAATTATATTTGAATTTCAAATTTCATTTCAGATCTGGGTAGAGCCCACCCCGCGCGACCCGCCAGCTTGCCCGACCCGCGTACCCGACCGCGCGCCTATTTGCTCTCTCAGCCTCGCGCCAGACCCGCGGAGCAACCCGACCCAACCGAACCCGACCCGCGTCCCTCCCCAAACCCTAACCCTAATTTTCTTTCTCTTTCTCCTTCTTCTTCATTCGCCGATGCCACCTTCTCCCTCGGCCTCGCCCTCCATGGCCTGTGTCCTTCACAGCCGGCGACCTCCCATCTCGCCCCTACCTCTCTCCTCTCTTCCCCCCGCCCCTCCCTCTTCCCTTCGCCCACCCACGGCACCCGGCCATCGCCCCTTTCTTCCCCTTCCCTTCACCTTTTCCTCCATGGCCGACACAAGCTCGGCCTCGGCCATCCCCCTTCCCCCTGGGCCTCGCCCTCATCCCCTTTCTTCCCTGCAGGTCGTCCTCGGCCCCGTGGTCGGCCTCGGCACCTTGGTCGGCAGGCCTTGGCCATTCTTCTCTGCCGCTCGGCCTCGACCACTTGGTCGGCCGGCCTTGGCCCTTCATACCCATACCCTTTCCCCTTTACTCCATGGCCATCCTCCATGCCACCCATTTTTGGCCTTCACCAAGCCATGGCCACCACCTTCACCCATCTTCAACCTTCATCCTTTGTCCCTTCCATTGACCGAACCAAGGCCAAACACTTCAAAGAAAAAAATTCGCAACCTTGACCACCCTGCATTGCCCGCGCACATGCGTTCAACGTGGACTGCCCCGCATCGCGACGCCGGTCGCCCGGACTTCACATCCTCGACGCCCGTCGTCCGGACATCGCCTTCGCGACGCCCGTCGCCCAGACTTCTGTTCCGCAAAGCCCGTCACCCGGACTTCAGCTCCGCGACCCCGTCGCCAGGACGTCACCTCCGTAACCCCCGTCGCCCAAACGTCACTCTGCCACCCCCGTTGCCTGGACACCATACTTACTTCGCCTCGCCCATGCGCTGCCCAACTAACACAGTCGTGTCCCCAGGCTTCCTGTCACATTACAGTGCCCTTGGCACCATACACACTCTGTCGTGTCCATGTGTCGCACCACTAACACAGTCGCGCCCCCTGGCTCTTTATCATACTACCATGCTCCTTGCATCGGTCCATCCTTTCACCACACCATGCGCACCTTGCTTTAGTCGTGGAACATACTTCAGCCCACTCTCCGGAGTGTGCAACATCATGCGGGAATAGGCAACTCCTCCAGGACACTATCTCCGCCAGGGAGCTCTTTAACTCCCCCTCCGCCAGGTAGATGGATCCTCCGGGATGCTACATCGACCTACGAAATAGGCGACTCCTCCGGGACACTATCTCTGCCAGGGTGTCTTCGTGACTGGCCTACATGCTCTGGCACTGGGGCTTGCATTGGTTTACATGCTCGGACCTCTGCATCCTATCATCGTGCCTTTGTCTCAACCCCCAAGCATTCCAAGCTTTTGTAGGTGGTGCACGAGGTGGCTCGAGCCACCTACTCTTCATCATCATCATGCTTTGACGACCTCAACAACTCGCCGGCCAAACAACATCAAAATCTTACTAACTGTATGCGTGCGGTGCCCGCTCGGGTTGCCCTTCTGCGCACACCCCACGCAGGGGGCTTATGTTCCCAACCTATTCTTGTCGCACTTAAAGGTCCACTTAGAGTCCCATTGTGCATGACACGTCCGCACAAGCATAGTATTCAACGCTTTGAACCGGACAAAGTGCGCGCGCCCAAGTCACTTGCATTCTTTGCCTCACACGCCTCACGCGCGACTCAGTCACCAATGATTTCATGCTACCGTGACTCACAGTACCACGTTCGTCGCGCCGCGACCATTTAAGCACCTTTTCACCAAAAACATCAACCGTTGGCGCAACTGGAGCGACGGGGTCAAGGGCATAGGCCTTGGCAAAACCCATGGGGTCGGCCTCGCCCTCCATGGGGTCGGCCTCGACCTCCATGGGGTGTTGGCCTTGGCCTCCCCCCCGGTTGTTCACTCTTCGCGCAAAGACCCTTTCGCGCATTGATCGCTTCATACACTTCGTACCTGGCTTTGGCACCCTGTTCGTCACACGGGTATGTTTCACGTTGACACGCTCGTCACAATGTAACCTTTGGATTGGTCATTGCCCATCAAAACGCCTTCCGTCGGCAAGCTTGAATTTCACCCAAAAGGGGAGTGGCCTTGGCCTCCCTTCATGGGAGTTGGCCATTGGCCTTGGCCAACCCGTAGGGTCTGCCTCGGCCTCACCAAGAGGTCGGCCTTGACCTCCCTAGGGGTGGTGGCCTTGACCTTCCCCCATTTTTGGCCTACGGCCTCCGCTCCCTCACGCACTTGTTTTCTCAAGTCCTTGCACCTCCGCGATGTTTATGGATGTTCGTGCATGAACCTCGCGACGTCCGTCGTGCATCAACCTCGCAACGTCCATCGTCCATCATCCTCGCGATGTCCGTCGTCAATCAACCTCGGGACATCCGTTGTCCATCAACCTCGAGACGTCCGTCGTCCATCATCCTCGCGACGTCCGTCGTCCATCAACCTCGCGACGTCCGTCGTCCATCAACCTCGCGACGTCCGTCGTAGCGCATCAACCTCGCGACGTCCATTGTCCATCATCCTCGCGACGCCCGTCGTGCATCGACCTAGAGACGCCCGTCGTGCATCAACCTTGCGACGTCTGTCGTCCATCATCCTCGCGACGTCCGTCGTCCATCAACCTCGCGACGTCCGTCGTCCGACGACCGCGCACCATCATTTCCAACTTTGTCATTACTACATGTTGCAATCATTATCTTGTTATGACAGGTACACTCAGCTCACATACCGTCTTCGGGACACCCGAAGCGTGCCCATACGCCATCTTCATGATACGTGCCCCCGGCACCAAGTATTGCTTCACGACGTTTGTCGCCGCGCCATCTTTATGATGCGTGCCCCCGGCACCAAGTATTGCTTCATGACGTTCATCGCCGCGCCACCTTTATAACATGTGCCCCGGCACCAAGTATATCTTCACGACGTTCGTCGCCGTGCCATCTTCATAACATGTGCCCCAGCACCAAGTATATGCTCTGCGACCTTCGTCGCCGCGCCCATGCGCCATTCTTCTCACATGTGCCTCAACACCAAGTATATGCTCCGCGACCTTCATCGCCGCGCCCATGCGCCATTCCTATCACATGTGCCCCGGCTCCAAGTATATGCTCCGCAATCTTCGTCGCCGCGCCCATTCGCCATTCTTATCACATGTGCCCCGGCACAGAGTATTGCTTCGTGACGTTCGTCGCCGCACCACTTTCATAACACGTGCCCCGGCACCAAGTATTGCATCGCGACGTTCGTCACCGAACAACTCTCATGACACATGGTCCCCGCGACATTCGTCGACGTGCTCATGCGCCACAATCATGATACAAGACTTCGGGCATCACACTTATTCACCACACCATGTGCCCCCGCCATGGACGTGGTACATGCTTCAACCCACTCTCCGGAGTGTGCAGCATCACGAGGGGCTCCGTTCGTAGTGGACCCTGGCTACGAGGGGCTCACAACCTTAAAGCCATCGCCGGCACAATACGGGATGGGCTCACAACCTTAAAGCCATCGCCGGCACAATCTACGGGATGGGCTCACAACCTTAAACCATCGCCGGCACAATCAACTACGGGATGGGCTCACAACCTTAAAGCCATCGCCGGCACAATCAACTACGGGATGGGCTCACAACCTTAAACCATCGCCGGCACAATCAACTACGGGATGGGCTCACAACCATAAAAGCCATCGCCGGCACAATCAACTACGGGATGGGCTCACAACCATAAAAGCCATCGCCGGCACAATCAATTACGGGATGGGCTCACAACCTTAAAGCCATCGCAGGCACAATCAACTACGGGATGGGCTCACAACCTTAAAGCCATCGCCGGCACAATCAACTACGGGATGGGCTCACAACCTTGAAGCCATCGCCGGCACAATCAACTACGGGATGGGCTCACAACTTTGAAGCCATCGCCGGTACTATCAATTACGGGATGGGCTCACAACCTTGAAGCCATCGCCGGCACAATCAACTACGGGATGGGCTCACAACCTTGAAGCCATCGCCGGCACAATCAACTATGGGATGGGCTCACAACCTTAAAGCCATCGCCGTCACAGTCACGGGGGACTCTGGTACGACGACTCCTTGCCTCGGACATTGAGCACTGAGCTGCAAGCATGTCCACTTATGTTACCATTGATCATCGACATCACCAGGGCAATGACCCCCGGGTCACTTCAGGACGGGAGCAGGTCCTTGGAGGGCATGGCGCCTAGTCCGCCTGACAGTTGGCTATAGGGGCAGCCCTCACCACTGTCAGGTTCTTTTGCGCGTCTCATGACGCACCTCGTGGGACTCCGCAAGGGCTTGGATTGGAGGCTAGATCAAGGGGGTTCTCTGGCCACACTAACGCTGTGGGAGTCAGTCTTTACAGACGGACAGAGCGACGCTGTGCGGGGCAGGCCGGGTGAATATGCGATTCGACAGTTCGTGGAGCACCGGCAGCTGTGGACCCCTCGGTGACATGTCACTCCCAAGGAGCGCCACGTGTCGCGTGATGATATCATCATCTTAACCTCTATAAATAGAGGTCTTGAGAATTCATTTAGGAGGTTGGACATTTTCAAAACACTCTCACTTTCTCACTCTAGATTCCTAGAGAGAGGAACATACAGGACCCTGACTCAAACCTAAGCATCGCCAACGCCCTCGCAGCACTGCCACCCTCAGGCTCTGTCTGGGAAGCCCTTGGTCTCTGCCCTTGCTCCGCCCTTGCTGTGTCTCACATCAACATATTTGGCAGCTGACGCGGACTGCAGCCTTTGTGGCACCTCCACGTAGGTACGAACCCACTTTCCTTGGCATCATTTTGGCGACTCCGCTGGGGAGGTGAGCATCGTAATGTAGTGTGCCTGTCCACTACACTTAGGCACTATGCCTCCACGACGAAGAGTTACGAGGGCTGCCAGCCATGGCCTCATCCGTACCGTGCCAGAGGAGGATCACCCCGGTGAACAAGAAGGGACTAGTGCCATGCGTCTCCAAGACCGGCCACTAGCTGTCGCACCTGGTGTACAAGTTGCAGTCAATGCAGCCATCCAACAGTTCACGCCCGCTATAGCCAATCTACAGGACTCACAGGCTACTCTCATGACAATCATCATGGAAATGCAAACATCCATGCAGGCAATGGCCCCCCAACAAACCCTTGCACCAGTCCAACCTTTCGGGAGCTGGGTTGGCTCTTGACGTCACTCAGGCACCAGTGTCGCGACCACCGCCGCCACAATCATCTAGACCTTTGTCGGTAGGACTTGCGACATCTTCGCCTCCTGCAGCTGATATGTTGCATCCTGTCAGGCCATCACGAAGACCTCAGGCAGACCTTGGACCCGTACTGCAACAGATTCACCCTGTCACGACCCCTCAGCCCATGACGACACGAAGTTCATGCGAAACCCACAACTCAATCGAGATGGAGCCTAACCCTAACATAAACAACCGAAACCTAAACACAAGTCGTTCCCCCGCCTTACTCTAGTCGACACTGCCCGACAACCGACTTCCAGCAGCTGACACTACCATTATGCAAACCATGCCCCAACAAATTGCTCCCCACCACCAACCCCTATCGACCATCATCATCCCCTTGATGCCTCAAGTTGCACCGTCTAGGGGCTCCGGTGCCCGAATCTTCCCTACAGGGCACAAACCCTCACATGCGTCGAACGTCACCAAGCATGACTTTGATGCCTTCCTTCACCGTCTCAAGCAGTCATTCTTACCCCACTCCCCCGCTAAGCTGTCAGGCCATGCTCCCTACTCTGGCAGCCTCGCTACCAAGCCCTACCCTATCAAGTACAAGCAACCATCATTCACCCTGTTCAATGGCAAAGAGGGCAATGCCCACGAGCACATCACCCCTTTCGCTGGCTCTCTGGAGCACTATGGGGAGGACGACACTTTGAAGCTTCGTGAATTCCACAAGTCCCTGACTGGCCTCGCCTACTCTTGGTATCATCAGATTCCTGATGGTACTATCCACTCCTGGTCTGACATGGTTCAGCTTTTTCTTGACAAGTTTCACTATGAGACGGAGCGAGTGACCATCGTTGACATTGTCGGAATCTGCCAGAACCCCGGGGAAGATCTCAACACCTATGTCATGGGATTTCATCACAAGTGCTTGGAGTGCACAGACTTTAGCAAAGATGAAACCCTTTGTGCCCATTTGCATCAAGAACATGAAAGACACCTATAGGGTCTACCTTGAAAACCTCCAGCTTCGGTCTTGGGGACATCTCGAAGAAGCCGCGCGACGCACCACTGACTCGGTCGGTCCGTCAAAGACCCCAAAGCCCCAACCTCATATTGCCTTGGTCGCGACATTGGAAGCAACCAGTAACAACGACAACAACCTCAAGCGTCAGTCTCAAGGAAGGGACGGGCACCCTGACAAGAGAGGGCAGCCGATGCCTGCCCCGGATTACCCGTGTGACTTGAAGACTGTCAGAGCTCTCCTCGAGACATTGATCAACGACAATGCCATAACCCTGCCCAATGCCAAACCTGAACCTACCCCAGAAGACCTAGCCCATCCCAACTACTGCCCCTATCATCGGAAGGTCAGTCACGGCCTCAAGTGGTGTAGGGGCCTCAAGTTTGTCTTCGCTAACAAGATTGCGTCCGGAGAGCTCAAACTCTAAGTGCCAGACATATGACCCACCCGACCAAGCCTTGGCTTGCCTTAGTACATTTTCCACACTTGTAATCTTTTTATTCATTTTGCAAGTTTCCATGTACTCAACTCCCATGTACCAAGGCATGTTGCCTATCTTTTGTTGTCAATGAAGTTACATTTTCCAGACTTAGAAAATTTTCAAGCTACAGGGCTCTTGCATAGGCCTACTGACACTACTCTTGATACCATCGCCCATTCCCTTGGGGGCTTCACCCCTTCCCAACCCCTTTCAGCCTCACATCCCATACTGACTTGGTGCGTTGTGCGCGGGGTAGCTCGAGCCACGTTACTAAGTCTTAACTCTGTCAGTTGACACCCCCCCAGGTCTCGCGACCACCTCTGCCAGGTATGCATGCAACACACCTCACCAACCCCTACCTCCGCCACTCAGTCGGTCATCGATACCAGCCCATCACCCTGAGTCTCCCATCCCGCTCATCTCAACCTCTCGTGCTTGCGGTCGCATGACCACCCTTTATCAAAAAAAATTTCTCAACGCTTAGAAAAAAAATTTCATTTTTTTTCGCAATCGGTCATCGGTAATCACCCTCAGTGGTTTCCCTCGCCATCCTTGTCTCAGCCCAACACTTAGAAAAAATTTCATTTTTTTCGCAACCGGTCATCAAGGATCACCCTCGCGCGGTCTCCCTTAGCACTTTTGTCCAAACTCAACACTTAGAAAAATTTTGTTACAAAAAATTTTTTCACGCCCCTACTCCTTAGGCTTCGCCCAACACTCGGAAAATCTTCTCAACACTTAGACAATTTCTCACCCCCTTCGCACTCATCCATCTCACCATGCCTGCTCGTGTTCGGGTTACCACCCTCTCACCCTCGTTCTACACTTAGAAATTTTTTCAAAATTTTCATCTCCCCCACATACTCCCAACATTCATAACCTCATCACTCTCCCCTTCACATTTTTCTCTCCTCACCCCCACCATCCTACTCCTCTCTTTCTCTTCATGAGCATTGTGAAAATTGTCTTGGCGGGCTCCCTCTTTAGGGTTGCCAAAAATTATTATTGTTAATTAATTAATTAAGTATATTTGAATTTCAAAATTCAAATTTCATTTCAGATCTGGGCAGAGCCCGCCCAGCGCGACCCGCCCACTTGCCCGACCCGCATACCTGACAGCGCGCCCATTTGCTCTCTCAGCCTCGCGCCAGACCCGCGAAGCAACCCGACCCAACCGAACCCAACCCGCGTCCCTCCCCAAACCCTAACCCTAATTTTCTTTCTCTTTCTCCTTCTTCTTCATCCGTCGCCACCGCCTTCTCCCTCGGCCTCGCCCTCCACGGCCCGTGTCCTTCACAGCCGGCGACCTCCCATCTCATCCCTACCTCTCTCCTCTCTTCCCCCCGCCCCTCCCCCTTCCCTTCGCCCACCCGCGGCACCCCGCCGCCGCCCCTTTCTTCCCCTTCCCTTCCCCTTTTCCTCCATGGCCGACCCAAGCTCGGCCTTAGCCATCCCCTTTCCCCCTCGGCCTCCCCCCATCCCCCTTCTTCCCTGCCGGTCGGCCTCGGCCTAGAGGCCTTGGTCAGCCTCAGCCTCGGCCTTGCAGCCTCGGTTGGCCTCGGCCCCGTGGTCGATCTCGGCCCTTGGTCGGCGGCATTGGCCATTCTTCCCTGTCGCTCGGCCTCGGCCACTTGGTCGGCCGGCCTTGGCCCTTCATACCCATACCCTTTCCCCTTTACTCCATGGCCATCCTCCATGCCACCCATTTTTGGCCTCCACCAAGCCCTGGCCACCACCTTCACCCATCTTCAACCTTCATCCTCTGTCCCTTCCATCGACCGAACACCGACAATCAAGGCCGAACACTTCAAAAAAAAATTCACAACCTTGATCGCCGTGCATTGCCCGCGCACACGCGCTCATCGTATACTGCCCCGCATCGCGACGCCCGTAGCCCGGACTTCACCTCCGCGATGCCCGTCGCCCGGACATCACCTCCGCGACGCCCGTCGCTTGGACTTCATCGCCCGGACATCACCTCAGCGACCATCGTGGCCCGGACGTCGTGTCCGCGACGCCCGTCGCCCGGACGTCCACTCCGCGACCCCCGTCGCCCGGACGTCATCTCCGCCAACCCCGTCGCCCAGACGTCACTCCGCCACCCCCATCACCCGGACGTCACTCTGCCACCCCCATTGCCCGGACACCATACTTACTCCGCCGCGCCCATGCGTCGCACCACTAACACAGTCGTGCCCCCAGGCTTCCTGTCACATTACAGTGCCCTTGGCACTATACACACTCCGTCGCGTCCATGTGCCGCGCCACTAACACAGTCGCGCCCCCTGGCTCCTTATCACACCACCATGCTCCTTGCATCGGTCCATCCTTTCACCACACCATGCCCACCTTGCTTTGGTCATGGAACATACTTCAGCCCACTCTTCGGAGTGTGCAACATCATGCGGGAATAGGCGACTCCTCCGGGACACTATCTCCGCCAGGGAGCTCTTCAACTCCCCCTCCGCCAGGTAGATGGATCCTCCGGGATGCTACCTCGACCTATGAAATAGGCGATTCCTCTGGGACACTATCTCTGCCAGGGTGTCTTCGTGACTGGCCTACGTGCTCTGTCACTGGGGGATTGGTTTGGTTTACATGCTCAGACCCCTGCATCCTATCATCGTGCCTTTGTCTCAACCCCCAAGCATTCCAAGCTTTTGTAGGTGGTGCACGAGGTGGCTCGAGCCACCTACTCTTCATCATCATCATGCTTTGACGACCTCAACAACTCACCGGCCAAACAACATCAAAATCTTACTAACTGTACGCGTGCGGTGCCCGCTCGGGTTGCCCTTCTGCGCACACCCCACGCAGGGGGCTTATGTTCCCAACCTATTCTTGTCGCACTCAAAGGTCCACTTGGAGTCCCATTGTGCATGACACGTCCGCACAAGCATAGTATTCAACGCTTTGAACCGGACAAAGTGCGCGCGACCAAGTCACTTGCATTCTTTGCCTCACACGCCTCATGTGCGACTCAGTCACCAATGATTTCATGCTACCGTGACTCACAGTACCACGTTCGTCGTGCCGCGACCACCTAAGCAACTTTTCACCAAAAACATCGACCGTTGGCACAATCGGAGCGACGGGTCAAGGGCATAGGCCTTGGCCAAACCCATGGGGTTGGCCTCGGCCTTAATGGGGGGTCGGCCTCGACCTCCATGGGGTGTTGGCCTTGGCCTCCCCCCCCGGTTGTTCACTCTTCGCGCAAAGACCCTTTCGCGCATTGATCGCTTCATACACTTCGTACCTGGCTTTGGCACCCTGTTCGTCACACGGGTATGTTTCACGTTGACACGCTCGTCACAATGTAACCTTTGGATTGGTCATTGCCCATCAAAATGCCTTCCGTCGGCAAGCTTGAATTTCACCCAAAAGGGGAGTGGCCTTGGCCTCCCCTCATGGGAGTTGGCCATTGGCCTTGGCCAACCCTTAGGGTCGGCCTCGGCCTCCCCAGGGGTGGTGGCCATGACCTTCCCCCATTTTTGGCCTATGGCCACCTCTCCCTCGCGCACTTGTTTTCTCAAGTCTTTACACCTCCGCGATGTTTATGGACGTTCGTGCATGAACCTCGCGACGTCCGTCGTGCATCAACCTCGCGATGTCCGTCGTCCATCATCCTCGCGATGTCCGTCGTCCATCATCCTCGCGACGTTCGTCATCCATCAACCTCGGGAAGTCCGTCAGGCATCAACCTCAAGACGTCTGTCGTCCATCAGCCTCGTGACGTCCGTCGTCCATCAACCTCGCGACGTCCGTAGTGCATCAACCTTGCGACCTCTGTCGTCCATCATCCTCACGACATCCGTCGTCCATCAACCTCACGATGTCTATCGTGCATGAACCTCGCGACGCCCGTCGTCCATTATCCTCGCGATGTCCATCGTGCATCAATCTCGCGACGCCCGTCGTACATCGACCTCGCGACGTCGGTCGTCCATCATCCTCGCGATTTCCGTCGTCCATCAACCTCGCGACGTCCGTCGTCCGACGACCGTGTACGATCACTTCCAACTTTGTCATTACTACATGTTGCATTCATTAACTTGTTATGACAGGTACACTCAGCCCACATACCGTCTTCGGGACCCCCGAAGCTCCCCCATACGCCATCTTCATGATACGTGCCCCCGGCACCAAGTATTGTTTCGCGACGTTCGTCGCCGCGCCACCTTTATAACATGTGCCCTGGCACCAAGTATATCTTCGCGACGTTCGTCACCGCGCCATCTTCATAACATGTGCCCCGGCACCAAGTTTATGCTCTGCGACCTTCGTCGCCGCACCCATGCGCGATTCTTATCACATGTGCCCCGGCACCAAGTATATGCTCCGCGACCTTCGTCGCCGCACCCATGCGCCATTCTTATCACATGTACCGCGGCACCAAGTATATGCTCTGCGATCTTCATCGCCGCACCCATACGCCATTTTTATCACATGTGCCCCGGCACAAAGTATTGCTTCGCGACGTTCGTTGCCGCACCACTTTCATAACACGTGCCCCGGCACCAAGTATTGTTTCCACGACGTTCGTTGCTGTGCCCATGCGCCATTCTCATGATACGTGCCCCCGGCACCAAGTATTGCTCTGTGATGTTCGTCGCCGTGCCCATGCACCATCTTCATGATACGTGCCCCCGACACCAAGTATTGCTTTGCGACGTTTGTCGCCGAACCACTCTCATGACATGTGCTCCGGCACCAAGTATTATCCCCGCGAAGTTCGTCGCCGTGCCCATGCGCCACAATCATGATACAAGCCTTCGGGCATCACACTTATTCACCCCACCATGTGCCCCCGCCATGGATGTGGAACATGCTTTGACCCACTCTCCGGAGTGTGCAGCATCACGGGGGCTCCGTTCGTAGTGCTCTGGCACGAGGACCCCTGGCTACGAGATGGGCTCACAACCTTAAAGCCATCGCCGGCACAATCAACTACGGGATGGGCTCACAACCTTGAAGCCATCACCGGCACAATCAACTACATGATGGGCTCACAACCTTGAAGCCATCGCCGGCACAATCAACTACGGGATGGGCTCACAACCTTGAAGCCATCGCCGGCACAATCAACTACGGGATGGGCTCACAACCTTGAAGCCATCGCCGGCACAATCAACTACGGGATGGGCTCACAACCTTGAAGCCATCGCCGGCACAATCAACTACGGGATGGGCTCACAACCTTGAAGCCATCGCCGGCACAATCAACTACGGGATGGGCTCATAAGCCATCGCCGGCACAATCAACTACGGGATGGGCTCACAACCTTGAAGCCATCGCCGGCACAATCAACTACGGGATGGGCTCACAACCTTGAAGCCATCGCCGGCACAATCAACTACGGGATGGGCTCATAACCTTGAAGCCATCGCCGGCACAATCAACTACGGGATGGGCTCACAACCTTAAAGCCATCATCGTCACAGTCACGGGGGACTCCGGTACGACGACCCCTTGCCCCGGACATTGAGCACTGAGCTGCGAGCATGTCCACTCATGTTACCATTGATCGTCGACATCACCAGGGCAATGACCCCAAGGTCACTCAGGGACGCGAGCAGGTCCTTGGAGGGCATGGCGCCTAGTCCGCCTGACAGTTGGCTACAGGGGCAGCCCTCACCACTGTCAGGTTCTCCGCGCGTCTCTTGACGCACCTCGTGGGACTCCGCAAGGGCTTGGATTGGAGGCTAGATCAAGGGGGTTCTCTGGCCACACTGACGTTGTGGGAGCCAGTCGTTCCAGACAGACAGAGCGACGCTGTGCGAGGCAGGCCAGGTGAATATGCGATTCGACAGTCCGTGGAGCACCGGCAGCTGTTGACCCCCTCGGTGACGTGTCACTCCCGAAGAGCACCACGTGTCGCGTGATGATATCAGCATCTTAACCTCTATAAATAGAGGTCTTAAGAATTCATTTATGAGGTCAGACATTTTCAAAACACTCTCACTTTCTCACTCTAGATTCCTAGAGAGAGGAACATACAGGACCCTGACTCGAACATAAGCATCAGACTGTGACTCTCGTCGTATATCCATCCTGCGCCATCGCCCTCGCAGCACTGCCACCCTCAGGCTCTGTCTGGGAAGCCCTTGGTCTCTGCCCTTGCTCCGCCCTTGCTGTGTCTCACATCAACATATTTGGCAGCTGACGCGGACTGCAGCCTTTGTGGCACTTCCACGTATGTACAAACCCACTTTCCTTGGCATTAGATATTTTTGAGATTTTTCTGGTGCCGGAAACCCCCAGGGGTGTTTTGGTAATTTACCACCCCGAAGGGGTATTTTGGTAATTTTACCTCTAAGAGATATTTTGAAGTAAATTTACGTATGGTAAGATTTTTTTAGTGAGTTTGCTTATGGAAAAGTCATTTTGAGAATTAAAGTGTAGCGGGGGGTATTTTGGTAATTTGTCACCCCGAAGGGGTATTTTGGTAATTTGACCTAAGAAAGGTATTTTTACATAAATTTACATATGGAAAGTTTATTTCAGCGATTCTACTTATGGGAAGACCATTTTGGTAATTTAAGTCCGAGAGGGGCATTTTGGTAATTTTACACCCTAGGGACGTTTCAGTAATTTTACATACTCGGTGAGGGGAGGTTCATTTTGGGAGCATGTGTGAGTTCGTATTAAGTTATACTTTTCTTCTGTAGGCTGTATTCTAATGGTTCGATTATTCCGTTTAGGTTAAAGTTAAAGACTTCCGGTTAGGATAATTTAGCTGCGGATCCAGGTAACGAATTATATCTGAACCTTGGATAAGGACTTTCGTCCGAACCCTTATTTTGATAACTCGTACTCGTAAGTACTCATTTGATTTATTTATGGCTAATGCCGAACTCTAAATTCTGTATGGCTATCAGCATGTTATTGCCTAGAAAATCCCAATATTTAACCCGAATCGATTGTTTGGAAATCTTATGATGCTCGCATGTATCGCATGCTGAGTTATTTGATAATTGTCTGTATCCATTCTTCCAGATTGTTGCGCTTAAAATCGATAATTATTCGCAATCGTCTTTGTTATTTATCTGTGATTTTTTTCTGAAAATTCTGAATGCTAACTTATGTCAGTATGATTATTGTTATTGGGATCTAAATTGATTTCGGTGATTGAGCTTATGTTAAAGCTCACTGATATTGTTAATTTTCTGTGTTGACCTGGGTTATCTGTTATGTTCTAAGGCGGGCGTTATAAGGCTGGTCTGAATCCTGTATGGAATGCAGGCTAGTATCCAAGTGGACTAGTAATTATTCTGGTACATCATGCATGTGTACACTTCTGTGCTTTGCCGGAATGGCATTGCAATCACTCAGGATCAACGTTGATTTTTTATTTTATCTGCTCTGTACACTGCCGTGACTATTACGGAAATGTCTGAAAAGTATTATCTGAAATGATCTGTGCTTATGTTGAAATCTTTTGAAAAACCTTCATTGTATTTGGAAATGATGACTCTAAACATGATCTATTATCGATTGTTCTTTTTGGAATCGGTCATGTTTGTTCTGGTTTATTTTGGTACCTATTTCTGATGAGTTTTTTATCCTTTTGGACGTCATTGAGTTTTTGACCATCTGAAGTATTCTGGAAATTTTCGTCGGTTGGATTCTTTGGAATCGTTTTGTAATCCTGTTGGTAGTCCTTGTGCGACCTTTCTGAGCTCTCAAAAGCTCACCCTCCGTTTGATTCACTTCTGCAGGTGACAATAAGCTGTAGCAGTTTCAGGAATGGGTTAGAGTCTGTGTGAGCTTCCGGTGGGCCGCCACTCCCGTGTGATGAGACCCCTGCGTGGGTCGGTACCATTACCTTGGTTTATAAGGACTCGAGTTTGTAAAGAATCTAGATTTTAATAGTTGAAGTTTAAGCAGTTTGTAAGTTTGTATTTGACAAATCTGAGTTGATACTGAATTAGATGATTTGGAATATGTGTTAGTGAACATGTCTGACAGGTGTGATGTGATCCGGTAGGTTAACGACCCGGGAGTTCGAGGCGGCGGAGCTCCGGATTTCCAGGGGCGTTACACTATTTCACCTTCAAACAAACACAATTCGTCTTCAACCTTCAGCCGCAGCACCCAACCCCTCCAAACTCACACATACACCTACAAATTTGTCATCAATCCATTAAGAAAACACTTACATGAGATTAATTTCAACACAACACATCTTAAAACCTTTTAAATCACATAGTTACACCCACAATTCACAATCTGTAACCCATATCTTCAAGAACACACACTCACAGTCAACCACACACACACACAAACTAAAGCACGCATATATATATATATATATATATATATATATATATATATATATATATATATATCTGTGTGTGTGTGTGTGTTAAATTACAAGGTTTACACTCATTAACACACTTAACCCACATATAAACATCAATTGCCTTCTCTTCCCTCTCTTATTCTTTCTTCCTTTTAAGCTTATTTTTAGCTCAACCCATATCAAATCCGGATTACAACCATCCCAGCTCGATTATCACACAAAAATGAAAAATGAAGACAAAAGCTTACCCAAAAAAAGAAGACTTGATCTCTCTCTCTCTCTCTCTCTCTCTCTCTCTCTCTCTCTCTTCCCCTTTCTTGTTCCCGAGCTCTCTGTTTCCCTCTCTCTTTTTTTTCATTTGGGGTTACTGTTCTTCTTCTTTTCTTTCTGTTTCTTGTCTTCCTTTCCTGAAAAGGAAAGGTTTCCCTTTTTGTTTTTTTTTCTTCTTCTTTAGACTTATCCTTCCCATCTCAATTATCTTTTTTTTTCTTTTTCCTAGCTTAGTCATTAAGCTAGTAGGAGGTGGCCAACTCAAAAAAATAGTTTCTAATTTACTTTTATAAAATTGCACAAATACCCCCAAAGTTTTTTTTAAAATTACGAAAATGCTCCCAAAATTTTGAAAATTACATTTTTGTCCCAAAATATTTTTAAGCCCCAATACTGTACTAATACCTGAGCATTGCTCAAAATCAGCCCCCGTTTATTTTTCGAGTCATTGATGGTTATTTTAACCCTCTCCCAAAGTTCGGGATATTACACCGTGAAAATGTTGAATGGAATAAATGGTTGAAGCTGGATGGAAAAAATGGTAAAATTCATGACGATGTTGATGAAAAATGGTAGACATGTTCTCTAGTGTTCAAGAAAAAAATAGAAATTAAATGAGATAATTAAATTATGTTCATTTGCAACAACAACAACAAAAATTAGTTATTTACCCGTGGGTAATACCCGACCCGCATGGATGGGGTACGGGCACTGAAAAAAGGCTATTGAGGAAAATTAGATAAAATTTACTCGGGCCGATTTTTCCCAGACCTGACCAGATATTACCCGTCTCCGGCCGGTATACTCGCTTCCCTAGTCTAGTAAGAAGCTATCAACTTTTACTTGCCGATTGAAGACCAATCTTGTGGAGGATCATTCGAAGGATACAAGCATGATCTCTTCCCAGGACAGCATTACATTTGTCACTAAGGGTAACATCTAACTATGTAAGTTACATGCAGTAGGGTTTACCTTTGGATTTGACAATAAGACATGCTCTATGAATAATTGACACAATTATTAATTCGATTTCATGGTCCAGATATTTACCTTTTTTATTGATATTGAACATATTCATGCGATCTGATTGAAAACATTATCTTGCCACATCCTTGGTGTCTGGGAATGTGTCCACGACCTAGTGTCATAAAACTCCTTTTTGAAGAGAGGTTTTCGGAATACTCAATGGTTTAGTCTATGTCAGGCCTTCCAAAGTGGGGATCCATTTAGGCTTAGCATCATAATTGGGTTTTGAGCCTTCTTACCTTTGTTTCTTAACCCACACACTATCCTACATTTTGTTCCATGCAAAGTCCTCCTTGAGGTTTTGCCTATTTTGGGGAGTCAAAATCATCTTTGACACTTTGGTAAGATCAAAAAGACAAAAGAAAAAAGGATTTGAAGCCATGCAAATTTTAAGCTTTGGTGTATTATGGCGTCGCGTGTCTACCTCCCTATTCTTGTACGAAAACTCATTTATTTTCATAGCTAACTTGGCCTACTATGTGTGCCTTATTGTACAAAAGTTGTGTTGTCCATAAGAAAACACACTTGTCATATTCAGTTAATTATTACCAAAACTTCAATTAAGATACAACATACGGCGCTTGACTTCGTCTTATGGCTTGTGAGTTTTCTATAATGCACTTGGGCATTTAACTCTAGACACTGAGGGTTCGTTTGACAAAAAAAAAAATTTGGTTTTCAATTTTTAAAGAGCAGCTTAAATTTTTTTTTTTATAAAAACAAGTGGGTGTTTGATAACCCCCTTTTTTTTTTAGGTTTTTTTTTTTTGGTGTTTGGTAACCCTTTTTATTTTGACTTTTTTTTTGTGGTTTGCGGTGGCGGTGGTGGGGCGTAGCGGTGGTCGACGGTGGTGGCCGACGGCCGAAGGTAGCTGCCGGCAGTCACCGGCGGTGGTGGCCGGCGGCCGGAGGTGGCTGCCGGCAGTCTCCGGCCGTGGTCGCCGGCGGCCGGAGGTGGCTGCCGGCAGTCTCCGGCCGTGGTCGCCGGCGGCCGGAGGTGGCTGCCGGCAGTCTCCGGCGGTGGTCGCCGGCGGCCGGAGGTGGCTGCCGGCAGTCTCCGGCGGTGGCTGCCGGTGGTCGCCGGCGGCCCGGCAGTCTCCGGCGGTGGTCGCCTGAGGTGGCTGCCGGTGGTGGGAGGGTGGTGGTGGTGGTCTAAAAAAAAACCAAAAGTGAAAAAAAAAAACCAGTTTTTGGAGTTTTTTTTTTTACTCTGCAGTTTAAAAACTGGTTTTTTAAATTGAAAAAAAATGGTTAACAAACGCTCTTTTTTTTTCAATTTTTAAAACTAAAAAAAAAAAAGAGGCAAAAAAAGAGTGTCAAACCTATCCTGAGCCTAGTCATTCCTTACAAGACCTTTTCTGCATTCCTATATATAATTAGCCGAGTTCTCACCAGCCTCATAGCTCATGCATCTACATCAGCTTACCTATGTTATTATAAGCTAGTTATTCAAGAGTTGCATTTATTAAATTATGCCACTTTCAAGCATTTTTTGTTATGTTAATGTGTCATAATTCTGTTTAGTTAGTTGTGTAACACTAAAGTGGTATTAAACCAACTTCCAAAGTGTATTACCTTTATGTATCAATAGTACTATAGGACTGGATGAGAGCTATTAGCCTTCCAAACTCCCATCCCAATTTTGTGACGCTTTTCGTTTATTTCAAGTAACAGAATACTATTTTTGAGTACTTTTTTAGCTTGAATCACAATGTTACAGTTTTAAAATTGTAACTCCCCACGTCCACGTGCTAAATTTTAGCCACAACTTTATTATCGTTTCTTTCCATTTGTTATTTATATATGTTGAACCACAACTATTCCTCTCTTTAACTAAACTTACAACCCCTTTTCCATCTAAATTCTCTCTTATCTCTACCTCTCATCGAGCCATGTCTATTAACACTGCAGAACACAACCACCAGCAGTTTTACAATTTTACAACAATGTCACCAAGTTAGAAAGTCGAGTCACAAAACATTTTTTTGTCGCTTTTTTTTAATCTTAAGGTTTATCCTTTTTACTTCTAAAAGTTGTTGCAATAGATTTGTACTTGATAACTGCAGACAATGACCACGTTAATGACTCGAAGAATATAATAGCACTCCCCGTTATGCTCTATGATTCAGGATCTCTTTTGTCCATAGTTCCCGTGTCTCCGTCTATGCACCCATTATTTTCTCCACCAACATATATGCTTTGGTGGACTTATATAGGAATCATGCCTACTAATACAACAAGAAGCTCTGCGGTAGATTGCGGATTGTGTGGACAACGGTCCCGATAATTGGTGTTTGATGATTAGCTACAATACGTTATATATGATCTCGGTGGGTGACAGATGTCTAAACATATGCATGAAAAGATTATAAGGGTCCAAGATGTTGTGCAACTTTGGTTTTCTACCGTCATTTTGTGATTTTCGTGTTCAGTTTCTATACTGTACATCTTCTGATAACATGGTTTAGCATCGGAATCAAGGCAGGCTACTATTCTTATGATAAATTCCATCTTCCTTTTTTTGAAATAAAACGTTTTTTTTTCTTGGTGGTGTATCTTTCTCTCGATCAGTCTTCTCTCTAAAGACCACACTCACACAGAAACCACCGTGCCCGCCCCACCGTAAAAAAATAAAGCGCAAGCAGAATCGGCCTCGGACACGGGCCATTTTTAGGTGGGGTCTGAAAATCTAAATTAAATTGCCAAAGCCGATCTTTGTGTAAGCACCGGCAGTGACGTGCCGAGTCACGGGTTTGGGTGGAAATTTTGCTGTTGCGCCTACCCCAGAATACAAATAAACACCTGAAACGACGTGCCAGTTCAGGGTTGGGCCGGCCCTACCCTACTCTGCCCTTACCGGGCACAAAATGCCACCAAAAACCAGATTTGATTATCTATAGAGTAAGGTCAAAGGTGAGATAACGTTGATATTTTCTTTCTTATTAGACATGTTTATCTTGGTATTATTCCGAATTTAACCACCAAATGAATTTCACATTTTTCACTCTTTTACGTCAACATGTCTTTAATTCTAACAACTCCAGACGCTTTTTTAAAAAAATCTCTTTCTTTTTCTTTCTCATTATATGAGCTTTCTCGATGAGTATTTTAATGGTTATTATTTCCTGTGCAAACGGGAACAAAACTGTTAAGGGATTGTTTCTTTATAATTTTCATTTTCCATATTTATGATGAAGACGAAAAAAAATTCTTTTTAGTTGTTTGTTTATAATATTTTGTTGGATAAATTACAGACAACGCCTTTAAAGTTTGTCCTAAATTATACACGGCTCCGCCTATTATTTTTTTATTATACTCCGCTTCCTGAAGCTTGTTACCGCATTTCATGGAGCTATACAAATCTGACGGGAAGTCTAACTCCGTTTGGAGATTTCCCGACACACCACTTTTTGCTTTTTTCATACGCAAACTACTCTCCTTAATTTATATCATTAACCTTTATTAATTCAAAATTTTAAGAAATTCCTAAATCTTATCAAATCCCTAATTAATTGCCATTAAAACTGCAAACCACCTCTGCGACCCAGCCTTCCACCGTCATGACGACCCATCAACGCCGATGAACCACCACTGCCGCACGACCACCATTACTAGTCGCATGTCGAGGGTCACCAAAGACCACCAATCGACCACCTACAGCAGACGCAAACACACCACATAAACACACACCACACCCACTGTAGACAGCAGGCAGCAAGCCACTATTGAGACCCTGCCTTCCGCTGTTACGATGACCCATTAATGTTGACAAACCATCATTGTTGCACGACCGCCACTCTTAGTTGCACGTCGAGGGCCACCAAAATCCATAAATTAACCACCCATAGTAGACACACGCAAACACCCCCTCCCCCCCCCCAACACAATGACACACAAACTTCGGCAGACACACACCACACCCACCATAAACAGCAAGCAACAGGCCAGCACTACGACCCAGCCTTTTGCCGTCACGACGACCCATCATTGCCAGTGAACCAACACTGCCGCACGACCACCATTCTCAGTCGCACGTCGAGGGCCACCAATCGACCACCCACAACAAAAACAAGTGAACATACGTGAACGTACACACACTACCAAACACCCACACCACACCCACTTGTAGACAGTAGGTAGAAAGCCACCACTACGACCTAGCCTTCTGCTATCATGACGACCTATCACTGCTAGTGAACCACCATTGTTGCACGACCACCACTCCTGATTGCACGCCGAGGGCCACCAAAGGCCATTAATCGACCACTCACTCCCATCGATCGGCCCATCCATGATCGCCACCGGCACAACAGCCTAGCACCCCGCTACCGATCTCCAAGGATGACCACCTTTTCCATCAATGGTATAAGAACGGCCTCCCCAAGGCCACCAACACCCTGCCACCAATCACAACAGCCTAGCACCTCGCCACCAATCATATCAACTAATCGCCAACCACGACCACCTCATCTATCCATCGCATACCAACAGCCTCCCTAAGGCCACAATCGTAGAGAATTGTTAATGGAGAAGTCACCTCGTAGAGAGTTAAAGGAGAAGAAATGCAGAGTGGAGAATGAAGAGGCAAAAATGTCTTTTTTTCGTCACACCGTTAACATCATCAGAGAAATCAAGAGTCAGGGAGCGGAGTGTAATAAAAAAAAGATAGGCGAAGGTGTGTGTAATTTAGGGCAAACCTTATGGGTGCCGTGTGTTTTACCCTATTTTGCTTTTCTTTTTAAAAAAATCGTCCATACAGCAGACAAAAGTGAAAACACCTCAAGGGATGTTTTAACAATTTTATGACTAACATTAATTCCCCGATAGATTAAAGCGAAAAGAAAAATAAAAAGCATTGGTGCACTCTTTTTCTTTACACATTAAGACGCCATCACATCACCTCTCTCCCTCTCTCTCTCTCTCTCTCTCTACACCATGAGGAGCCAGCCATAACAAAGAAGAACCACCATCAACGACCACCTCTATAGCCACCACGAAGAACCACACTATCCATGATGTGCTCATGGCGACGGAGATCTTATCCTTGTGCGATCTTACTCCACACGATGGAGAGTAGCGGCAATGATGTCTCCGCCAATGAGGGTGTCGCTAGTAAGGGTGCTACCACCCATCACTCCTCCTTGTATGCATGTGCTGACCGTTGGAATGAATTCGATTGCTGACAGCATCAATCCGCCAATGAGGGTGCCGCTACTCAGGACAGACCACCAGTCCGCCACTATCAATGCCTTCTCCTCCTTCAATCATAGTGAAAAGTCATAAATTGGCACCACAAGTCATTGATCCACCACTGGCATGAGAAAGAATTAAGCATGCATATTAATGCACACCATGATGTCATCACCACTCGCCACCCACAAGAGCTGTAGCCCACTATGCTCAGCGCTCCTCGCCACCCACACCCACCATGAAAGTTATCGTTGCACGGGTTCGAACAACTGGATTGTGACACAATAGACACTGAAGCAACACAAGACCACCCTTAACCACCGCTTTGGCCTCTTGATGACATATAGTAGTTATTGAGATGGGAGTGTTTTTATTTTTATTTTTGGCGCGGGGGGGGGGGGGGGGGAGAAAAATAAGTTGGATTTGCATTGGGAATGAAAAATGATTGGGGTTGGCAACTGAAAAGAGGTTGGTTAGTAGGCCTCATGTCTGAATTCTTGAGAAATTTTAAAAGTATTAGGGTAACTTGACATGTCAGTAATGAAGTATCTTGATATATTACGGTAAAAAAAAAAATAGATATGAAAACTAGAAAAAAAAAATGAAAATTATGCGAAAGAGTAACATTAAATACCTTTAATAAACAACCAAGAAAATATTCTTGTTCTTTTTCTTTTCAGAATAAAAACTCAAACAATATTAAAGAATTGAGAATCACATCCAAAACATTGATAGTCATCCGTTGTTTTGTCCCATGTTTTCTAAAACGCGGCACGCCGTTCGTGTTGCCGCCACCCCCCCTTCCCTCTTGTGTATACATAACCAACCCCCATCCCTCATCCCCTTTCCACACCAAAAACATCAAAGCCCACGTCCCGTAGCGAATACTACTACTACTCCTCATGGCAAAATCGTCACCGGCGACGATCTTAACAATAGCGGCACTGATCTCTCTATTGATATGTCTAGTGGTTCTGTCGGCGACACCGGTTAAAGGGTTGGGAGGAATGGTCGGAGGGCGGTCAAAAGTTGAGGATGTGAAGACCAATCGGGAGATTCAGGAACTGGGGAGGTACTCTGTCAAGGAGTACAACAGAAAGAGGAACGGCGGCTACGGGTTGAAGTTTGCGGAGGTGGTGGAGGCGGAGACGCAGGTGGTTTCCGGCATCAAGTACTACCTCAAGATCTCGGCCGCTACTCCCACCGGCGCTCCCAAGATCTTCGAGGCCGTCGTGGTGGTGAAGCCGTGGCTTCATTCCAAACAATTGCTCCATTTTTCGCCTTCGCCTGCTACGAAATAAAGTGGATTTGCTGGTAAGCGTTCGTGTTGTAATACTTTAAGCTGATGATGCTTGTTGTTCTCCTGGTTTCCGGTTTTATGTGTTCGCTTGTAACAATGTTCTAAATATGGTACGAATTAATAAATTGGTCTAAGACTTTAGTTTGAAGATAAGATCTACAGTTAACTACTTAGCAATTTTATGTTAGCTTGTGCAACTCTGGCTATTTCCCTCTTTTGTACGATATGTAACCCCTTTCATGCTATAACGTATTGTGGCAATAATTACTGGCTTTTTACTGTCATAGAAAGAGGTGGTTTAGCATATTAGAAGCGAAAAAGTCACCCAAGTAAAGCTATGCGCATATCGTTTTGCCAAGCTTTAGCTTGGTGCCAGGTTCGAGGAGTTGGCAACTAAACGTGTCCTACTAAGCGAGCGAGATATTTTGTAACATTTTCGCCCAGATCTGGGAGTGCTTCTAAACAAAACACTTAAAACTACTATTCGATTTACCGAAGTTTGTTACAAGATCAAGTCATGACGGATCTTTCTTAGTGTTTAGAAAAGAGAAAATGAAAATGATGCCCCTCTGATCGGCACATATTTAGGATATTTGTTTATGGTTTTGGTGTGGGGTGATATGTTTATTGGTCAAACTTGTGGCTGCCCAGAGAAAATCCTTTTTTCATGTATCTCCTGCTCAATTCATGGTGGCGAACATATGGGCGGTTCGGTGGGTGGGTGTGATTTCATGGCTGAGGGTTTCGTGGTGGTGGGTGTGATTCCATGGCTGAGGGTTTTCTGGTGGTGAGCCTGTTGTTACAGACTTATTTCGTGGGAGCCTAGCGTAGGACTGCGCATGGGAATAAAGGCGCTATACCGCACAACTGACCCCATTTGTAACCTCATAACCCAATGCATCAGACTTTGCACCAACTCTACATCGTCTAGACACTTTAAAAATCTATTGGAAAAAGGGTCAGAGGGCCTCATTTACGTGTACCCGGGCCTTATTTGTGTGAAATTTTTTGGGTATGTATTAGAGCCGCACCGTTGCAGTAATTAGGTAGTATCTGAATAAGTCCGTATTATTTAGGGATGTCTGTTATTTATTTGAATTGGGCTTGTTATGGTAGGTTCATGGTTTAGCTCTATTTCCTAGCACTTATTTAGTTGTTCTCTTAATGAAAGATTGCTGAATTACTATCCCAAACACTATTTGCTAATAGGAGGCTAGGTTCCCTGGAAGAAGCACATCTTTTCCTTTTCTGAAAGCCAAGTCAGTGAATGGGGAAGGGAATGTTGACGTACCAAAGTGGTATTAGATCTTGGGCATGGATCCACCCGTGGAGAAACTCGAGAGATCCATTACCTCTAGCCAGAAGGGCGATGAAAAGGCCATGGCGTCGAGCCAAAACGAGATCATGAATTGCATGAATGAATTGCTTCATTAACTTGGCATGCTTACAAATCATATTGAGCATTCCATAGGCCAGGGTGAAGCTAAATCGTCCACAGGAAGCGGGGGGGGGGGGGGGGGGGGGGGGGGGGTGTTGGTGGGGGTTTGGGTTGGCACTTCTTGGTAACGGAAATTCTCAAAATTTCAGCAAAAACTCTTATGCGACCAGCATGGTAAAGTTGGATTTTCCACGATTTAATGTTGATTAGTTCACTATATCGGGGAAAGAAACTTCTCCCACATTATGAAAGTTTGAAGCAGAAGCAATCGCTCTGGCATCATTCCACCTTAAAGAAGAGGCATAATTATGGTACCAAATTCTCAAACAAGAGATAGTACGCATCATTTAGGATGTTCAAGGAGGGGATCCACGCACATTAAGACCTCAACTAATCTCAAAACTCTTTCGGAGGGCGTACCAAATTGCGATAGACCGATGTAACGCCCAAATAAGCAGAAAGCAACACATGCAAATTCCACTTTAAAGAAGAAGCACAATTATGGTACCAAATTCTCAAACAAGAGAGAGTTCGCATCACTTGGTATGAATTCAAGGATGGGATCCATGCACGTTAAGGCCTCTACCAATCCGACGACTCTTTAGGAGAGCGTACCAATTTGCAACAGATGCACATATCCTAACACGCTAACCTGCTTCCGGAGGTAATCAAAGTGCACTAAATATGAAAATTCGACACATCAAGTCTTTTAGACATACATTATATTCACCCATCCTTAAAAATCCAAAACTTATACACACATTCAGACACCATACCTTCACATTAGTTCATAAGCAAATGAGTCATAACTACATAGCACACCTGACTTTCTATTTACATGTGAACAACGACTTATTATCCCTAATTCTCGAGCAAAAAAGGGTACTCAAATTTTTATTCACTAATGTCGTCGCCTACTACTTCCTTATTCTCTCCGGTATCTAAAAAGTAGAAATGGAATTGGGTTAGCCATAGGTAAGCACAAACATATGACCAGCTTAAACATTATCTTAATCATAACAAGCGTTCATAAATCAAACTAAATCATCAAGTCATGTATGGCATATTGTGATGATTTGTCTTGGATAAAAACCTGTTTACGACTCAAGTGACCGAAAAATTAGTTAGTGCATCGGTGTCCCACATCGGTTAAGTCTCGACTTGGACCTTTGTACATGTCGTCTTGTCCCACATTGGTTATTAAGAGAAGGTTATGACTTATCTCTAAGTATATATTAGTCGTCTTATACTATGTTTTAGGGTCAAGAGAGAGGAGCTATTTTTTGAGAGGGTTTGTTGAGAGAGACAAAGATCTGTAATCTTCATTGACAAACACAGTGAAATCGCCGCTACCACCATGGAGTAGGTTTTTGTCGAACCACGTAAATCTTGTGTCTCGTATGCCTTTATTTTCTGTTATTATTTTTTATTCTTTTCCTTGTTGCTTGGTGCAAAATCTAGTATATATTTTCACAAGTGGTATTAAAAGCTAAGGTTTATGTTAAATTGAAAGCACTTTGCAATGGCACCAAGTACTTCGACAAAGTATGATTTAGAGAAGTTCAATAGATCGAACAATTTGAGTTTATGGAGGATGAAGATACACGCTGTTCTGATTCAACAGGGGTTGTTGAAAGCGTTAAAGGGTAATCAAGGGCTTCCTGAGACCATGTTTACAAATGCAAAAGAAGACATTTAGCGGAGTAGGTGAACGTACTCGTGAAGGAAATGATCATTAGATTGTGTTCTCCCACCAGCTAGCTTTTTCATTATCTGAATCGCAAAGTATCAATTTCAACAAATATTGTTGGAGAGAGCCCATAGTGCTCTGTTGCTATGTTTAACCGACAGCGTGCTACCAACGGTTTATCAGGAAACGACTGCGGCTAGATTGTGGCTGAAATTAGAGAACTTGTACATGACGAAGTCTCTGAAAAATTGCCTATATTTAAAGCAGCGGCTGTATACTCTTCAAATGATAGAAGGTACATCGATTAGTGATCATCTTGATGAATATAATAGGGTAATATTAGACCTGAAAAATATTAATATCAAGGTAGAAGATGAGGATAAAGCTTTATTGTTGTTGTGTTCTTTACCTCCGTCATATGAACATCTTGTTACTACCTTATTGTATGGGAAGGACAATATCTCCATGGAGGAGGTTGAAGCTGTGATAAATTCTCAGGAATTAAGGAAGAAGGTTACACAGAACAGGGTAGAAGAACAGAGTGATGGTCTGATGGCTCGAGGTCGAAGCACTGACCATGTTGGCTCTAGAAATAAAGGAAGATCGAGGTCTCAACAAAGGAAAAAATTGAAGTATTACCATTGTCACAAGGAAGGGCATCATAGAAATGATTGTCTTGAGCGTAAAGGGAAGAAAAGGATAATTCCAAGACAGCTGATGGTGCTAGAGAAATAGAAGATAATTCTGACGCTACGGATGTTCTCTCAGTTACTATCAGTTCCTCAGATGGAGGGTGGATTCTTGATACCAGTTGTTCCTATCATATGTGTCCCAGTAGGGATTCGTTTGCCATTTATCTCTAGCTTGATGGTGGTAAAGTCCTTATGGGGAACGAGATTGCCTGTAAGGTGGTTAGGATAGATTCAATTCAGATTAGGATGCATGATGGTATTATGAAAACTTTGACTGATGTCAAGCATGTTCCAGAGATAAGGAAAAATCTTATTTCTTTGGGTACATTTGACTCCAATAGTTGTAGCTATCAGGCTGCAGGTGGAGTTATGAGGATAATGTGAAAGGTACTCTTGTTATGATAAAAGGGTTGAAACAAAATAGTCTTTATTTATTGCAGGGTAGCACAGTTACAAGAAGAGCATCAGTAGCTTCATCTTCTTATATAGATTCTGACACTACCAAGCTATGGCATATGCGTCTTGGACATATGAGTGAGATGGGTATGCATGTGCTGAGCAAACAAGGTTTGCTAGGAAGCAGAAAAACTGAAAAGCTGAATCTTTGTGAGAACTGGGTCTTCGAGAAGAAGTATAGTGAAATTAAGTCGAGTTGTTGATACCACCAAAGATACGGTGAATTATTTTCATTCAAATCTTTGGGGTAATTCCATGGTTCCTTCTAAGGGTGGTGGCATATATTTATATGTTAACCTTTATTCATGACTTCTCAAGAAACACCTGGGTGTACATTCTAAAAAAGAAGAGTGATGTCTTTGTTTAGTAGAAGCAGTTTAAGATGATGATTGAAAAATAGACGCTAAAGAAATTAAATGCTTGCGTACTAACAATAGCATGGAATTCTATTTGGATGAGTTCACTGATTTCTGCAAAAACGAAGGCATAGTGAAGCATCACACTATTAAAAAAAACACCACAACAGAATGGGGTTACAGAATGAATTAATAGAACTCTCCTTGAGAGGGCTCAGTGTATGCTTTCAAATGCCGGTTATCGAAGGAATTTGGGCAGAATCTATTAATATAACCGCATATTTGGTGAATAGGTCTCCACAGCTGCAATTGATTACAAGACTTCTAAAGAAGTTTAGTCCGATAAGCATGTTAATTATGAAAATTTAAAGATCGTTGTCCTGCTCATGCTCATGTTAATGATGTTAAACTTGAGCCGAGAGCAAAAAAATGTATTTTCTTAGACTATGCAAGTGGGATAAAAGGGTATCAATAGTGATATCCTGATTCTAAGTCATCTAGGTTCTTAATTAACAGAGACATTCCCTTCTCCTCTTTTGTTGCTGTAAATGGGCCCGTTTTCATCCTCTGTCAGAAGGGATTTACTAGCTCTGTTGAGATCCATCTGGTTTTCCAAACTTGGAATTTCTTCTTGCTCCATGTTATCTTCATCGTTACTTGTGTTCCAGAATTTTCCGCGGATCGTTAGATCTGTTGGAGAATCAGGGAGCGGTGGTTAGTGGGTGAAGGGGGTAGGAAGTGGGTAAGGGTCGAAGATGGCTCTCTGTGATAGGATCGCTGGGGCTTTCAGTGACTCCATTTGGATGGGAAACACAGCTAGGTGACCACAATCACACTGATCTGGCCATGGCGTCTGTCGCCCGAGACATCAGCACTTTGCCTGGCCTCTTCACTCTCCCACGCTCGGCCGGAGACATCAACACCTTTGCCTGGCCTCCACTCCCACGCTTTGCCTCCCCCCGATGCCTCGCCCCAATGCGTCACGATTCACCGGCCAAAATGGTCGATATTCATTGTGGGATCGGATTTTCATATTGAATTATGATCATTCAACTCGAAGTAAGATCATAATTCAGTTCCAATTCCTTCTACTATCCGTCAAAACAAACTCCCCGCCGAGGTGGTTTGGTTTAATGGTTACAGATCTGGGTCACGGACAACGGTTGTAAACAGGTAGGTGGGTAATGGCAGTTGCTAGATCTATGGTGACGGAGTCGGGTTCACTGGCGCGGGAGATAGTAGTGCCCAGATCAGTGGTGATGGGTCACTGGTGTAAGTCGTGGCAGTGACTAAACCGGTGGTAATGGCGGTAGGTCGCCGTTCACAACTGGCGCGGGAGATAGTAGTGCCCAGATCAGTGGTGATGGGTCACTGGTGTAAGTCGTGGCAGTGACTAAACCGGTGGTAATGGCGGTAGGTCGCCGTTGTGGACGATGAAAACTGATCAAGGCGGTGGCTGCGAGATGACAGGGAGAGTTTGTTCCGATTTTTGCTGAAAATGAAAGACAGAGAGATCTGAGAAAATAATAAGAATTTGCGAAGCTGCCTGATGACATAAGATCCAAGCGAGGGGGTGAACTATATATCACTATTACTACTCCAAGCATATTAATCACTAGAACTGAATTCTAACAAGAAAATAAGCACGCAATAACGGAAAAGGAAATAAAAATGGTTTCAGAGGGTGCTGTTGGAAAATTAATTCAGTTAGACGTGTTTAGTGCTGGCACTTTTACTGCAAGAAATGCTCAAATTTTCATTGCTATTAACTTACTAAAAATGCAGTTATCAGTAAATTTCAAAATAAAAAGGGCGACGAGAGCTAATAGGACATAAAATTGCATACTTCCGACAGCTCTATGGTATGGGACGCACTATATAGCCAAATATGGTTTAATATAAAAAGCTCTATGGCACATATCTAGTTTACAACACTCCACCGGATCATCAACGCCTAACCTTCAATATGATAGCTTTACATTCTCTTTGATTTATATATACCATCCCTTCCCAGAACCCTAGCAATTGTACGGGAATTCTGAATCATTCTCTGTCACCTTAAAAGGCTGAGGATGATGTCCTGAGCAGTATAGTTTCCACATCTTATAATAAGCTCGCTCAAGATTTCTTACCTGATGGTACGGTCAAATAGAAAAGATTGAAGGCCTTACAACGACAAAAGGCAAAAACTAAAAGGGACCATAGAGAAAGGGGGAAGAGAGAGAGAGAGAGAGAGAGGGGGGGGGGGGGGGGGGGGCGGGGGAGAGAACAAAACAAAAATTAAATAGTTAACACTCGCACACTCACCCAGCGTGCTGTATCAAATAGAGGACAAGTCAAACGGGATGCCTTGAGTCTGTCAGTAAGTCCCTGAAGCTTTGGCCGATTTAGGGCTAGTGACACTGCTTTCTCTTCATATTCTTTCATCCTTCAGTGAATTCAAAGAGATATAAAAAGTGAGCCCAAGAAAACAAAAGGCTAAAATCAGAGTACCAATGCACCCATGATAAACTATTTCTACGCCTCGACAAATAAAAAGCAGAAGATCATTTGCACATAAGCCTTATACTAGTCCGGGTGCACATTTCACCATATTGGTTGCATTTTGGCACGTCATTATCAATACCGTAAAGATACCGGCCATATTGGCCTATACGTAACGCTTTTGCCTTCTACTGGCACGGTACACCTTAAATTTTGTACCGGTCAAAATGCGCTCTGTACCAGTTGTACCAGATGGTACAGGTGATACGGGTCATACGTACTAGCTGAGATATTGTGTTTTGTACTGATTTCTTAAAAAATTCAAAAGCAACAAATTTTTTTAAAAATTTTCTATATTGACCACAAAAGGACTAAATAGAATAACACTCTAAATTCTATTGTACCGATCAAAGCCTCTATAGCATCTTGCTCGTAATATTAATTACAATTTTACAAAATCTTTTCTAATAAGTTTTCAATCTTCACTTAACTTTGATTTATACTTCATACCTGAAAGCTTTGATCATATTCTTTCATTTATATGATGATGTAATATTTACACACAAACGTGCACACGCAAAAACAACGTATTCTTGAACCCAAAGATATTATTGAACAAACTACTTATCGGAGGGGGGGCGGGGAATAATCTTAGAGAAGGTAATTCAATTGAACAAGCTATATGTTTCTATTATCACTGCATGGGAACAAAAAACTTATTTTGGAACCAATAGTTCATTTGAAAACTAAAGTAATTCACACTCTGTGTACTCTAGAGAAGCTGTGAGTAAAGAAAAATATATGTATATATTGTTAGTTCGTCAATAAATGAATATTAAATATTGATGAAAATTTTAAAACGGTATCAAAACAATACCGGTACCGGTACATACCAGTTTACGGTAAAAACGGTATGCACTCCAGTACAGTATTCATAACTATGATTTTTGGCACAATTCACCTCAGTATTTCTAACTTGTGCTCTATTCGCCGATTCGGGCTGAAGTCCAATTTTTTAAACGTCTATCTTCCAGAGCTAAAATCGTAACTTAGTCCATTTTTTCCACCTTAGCAGCCACATCAGCTTCCCTAATCGACACCACCATCCGTAACCACCAAACCTCCCAAAATCGACACCATCAAACCCACCACAAGTGCCATTGCCGCTAGCTCCATTAGACCAACATCACCATCAAAACCATGGGCTACACCTTATTGCTAACATAGTCCAAACCCCATTGCACCACCATACAGCTAAACCTTGCTGCCTACCCCCATTGTCGTCCAAACTTATAGCCTATACCTAATGGCCGGGGCCAAAACATCATGATGTCCAAACCCCCACCATCAATATCTCTCATACCATCCATCACCACCACCACTCCTCCAAATGGAATCACCACTGTTGCAATCAATAATTGGAGCTACCAAAAAGCCACCACCATCTCCAAAACCGAAATCAAAATCCCAACCAGATCTAAAATCAAAACCCCAAACCAGAGCAGCAGAGCCATCGCACCACCACCATCTCCAAACAAAAATCAAAACCCTAACCAATACTTAAAAGCAAATTCAAAACCAAGCCACCGCAACCCTCGAACCACCACCATCCCCAAAGCCAAATTCAAAAACACCATCAAGAATTGGCACCTGCTATCGCGCCGCTATTGCCATATGTCTATGCCACTACCTTGGCCACCTAAGAAGCACGGACACCTCTCCTAGGTGGAGGTATGGTGTCCTAAATGGACGGACACCCCGACACCCTCTGGACACTGCCCAACACATGTCGGACATCGCCAATCGGTGTCGGAGTCGGAATTTTTTTATTTTTTTTTTAATTTTCCGACACTATTTCGGACACTTCACCGAGGAGTGTCGGACACGGCATGGAGTAATGTCGGACCATTTGCTTCTCTTACCTCACGGCCGATTCCTTCTCACTCATCTCACAAGTGCCCTTCTGAGCCATTACCGACTCAGAACTGTCGCCGAAGCTCAATCGCCAACAGATCCAGTTGCCGGAGCTCAATCGTCAACAGATCCAGTAGTCGGAGAAGCCAAGGCTGACAGATCTAGTCGCCATCGCCAGAGCTCACTTGATCGTCGCCGGAGGTCCTCTACCGCCGTCGCTAACCCACAGATCATTCTTCCTCATCTCTTCTCCTTTTTCTTCTATTCCCCGTCGTTTCTTTCTTTGTGAACTCTTCAGTGAAGAGTCCTTCCTTTCTTCTTTTTTTCTCCTCCGTCAATAGTCATTTCTTTCTTTCTTTCTTTTTATTTTTTCTCCCTCTGTTTCTTGCATTAGTACTGATTAAGTGAAGAAATTCCCTCTTTCTTTTTTTTTCTTTTTACTTAGTTATTTTATCCAGTACATTTCAGAAATATTTTTTTGACTTTATTATTATTTTAGATTGTGAAATGTATTTGATATATATATATATATATAATAAAAATATATTAAAAAATAGCAGTGTCCTTCGATGTCCAAAATCTGATTTTTTGAAAATGGCAGTGTCCAGTGTCCCCGTCGGTGTCGGTGTCCGACACCGTGTCCGTGTCCGTGCTACCTAGTCGGCCACCTTCAGTCGTGCTTTGGGTTTTGACAATTCCAAGAATTTTGTTGGGTTAGGCAAAGCTGATGTGGTTCGCACAGGTACAGGAATTTTGCATTTTGATTGCGTCAATATTTCATGAGGTGGCGATGTGGATGCCAAGGTGGATTGGCAATTTGAACTTACGAATTTTCCCAGTGCAATGGATGCGTCTATTTATCCATCTCTTGCCTCGAAATGGGAGCAGGTTTTGAAAAAGGATCTTAAGAGTGTCTAGGGTTGGACCTGGAGGGTCTCTTAAGGCTTTCTTTTTCCTTCTCATTTTAGTTATTTCACACAGATTTGACGTGGTAAGGAAGAAGGGGGGAACAAGCACACTTGGAGAACAAAATTAAAAATTATTACCGTTAATTAGCCAATAGAGCACAAATTAGAACCATTAAGGTGAATTGGCAAATTTGAAACAGTAAAGTAAAATGAGTACTCGCCCCCAAGTATAAAGTTTAATGCGCAAATGATCCAAAACAGAAACGAAAAAGAAATTGGTGCACATTAGGCATTGTATATTGGATCCTTATTGCAACATTGTGCGATACGTGATTGAAGGGAAGGGAGGGGGAGGAGGGGGATTAATCTTCCTGGGCATACATTTGGATCAACCTAGCTAAATAATTGGTAAACATGTTACAGTTCATTTGACGTTTAGTTTGCTTTTGGTTTGCCTCTTTCAATTATTTCAGGTCTCAATAACGGTTTTAAAAAAGGGAAAGTGAATCTGTATTGAACATATTATCTTATTTTTATTAGATGGCAAAAAAAAACTACTATTATGCACAATAGTATTTATATTGTCACGTGTAATTTTTGCGTTTGTGGCGTCCCCAAGGGTTTCATCTGCAAACCTAAGCTGATAAAGCTCAAGTATTCTTTCTAAAGATTCTGATCGGCCAGAATCTGATTATCTATGCCTAAAAATCCCTCGCTTTGTCTTCCTGGAACGCTGTTTTTTTTGGAAGACAATCCTTCTGGCTATCTTCTATATACAATATTACAACATCGGCTAAGGTTTTAATGCTTTTAACCACACCCATAATTAGCTGTATCCTCCCCGCGCAGAAACCTCATGCCCATAACGAAAAGATATGGAAAAATGTGCTCAATCAAATATACACATCAATACATCAGCAGGCAACCTCTGAATATATGTTTCCACTTAAAAGACAAGCAGCAAAAGCAACTCCATCAATCTAACAAAGCAGGCATTGGCAATCATTTATATGGGGAAAGCGATTATGTTGCTAGCCTTAGGCAACTTGCCTAACGCTAGCGACTAAAACTACATCGTTTTTTATTAGTAAAATAAATTCGTTTGTTCTTCCTTTTTTACTCCCTGGTCAACTGATTCCTCCCGATCCACCCGTCACCCCCTCCTCCATCTAATGCATTCTCTTCTCTCACCTTATGTTACCACCCTCAACCACCATTCAAATCAATTGCCCCATAGATACATAGTCGGTAGGGGGGGCAACCGTCTAAGAAAATATCAAAGCAAGGAAATCAAAACTGAAAGAAGTAGCCAAAAATCTTCTAAATTGGTTATAGAGGACCTATATAGGCAATCGTGATAGAAACACTGGAGTTGAATACGGCGACATCAACGGCGGCGGTGGAGTGAACAACGGTCGGCAAGTGTTCTCCAATTGATCAGTGGAAGGGACTTGATGTTGATGGTTTTCAATTTGGTACCAACCATTGACAAGTTACATCTAAAGGGGCGGGGATGAGGGATACAAAGGGGGGTCACAATTTTAACACCATTATATAAATTAGATTATTCTAGGGGACATGCAGAACAGACATGTTTATGAGATAACAAGAGCAAAATACTTACGTGCTGACGATCATTTCCTCCCCAACTCCAGTGGCTAGACAAAGTGAACCAGCAACTCTTGTAGCCATTTTCTCAATGGGGAGGGTCACCATGGGTAGACCAGCCCAAAGAATATCAGTGCCAGTCGTGTGCGCATTGCATAGCGGCCTACTCGTGGAAAAATATATGTATATATCAGTAATCAGAGTTACCTACTGCCTGACAAATTGAAGTCAATCCAATGTAGTTCAAACAACAAGAAATAAAGGAAATACATAATTACATACGTGTCAAGGAACAGATCTGCTAAACAACTTCGTTTAATGTGTTCCCCTTTAATAGCAACATCAGTGAAAATAATTTGGTCTGGTTGCACACCCTGTGCAGCAGCATCTGGAGACAAAATAATAATACTCAAAATATACTGCCAAGGGATTGCTCCTATGAAACATCACCCCCATAGAGAGAGAGAGAGAGAGAGAGAGAGAGAGAGAGAGAGCCAGCCCAATAAAGCGCATTACAATTGTGCTACAACAGGAAAGATGAAGTAGTCTACTCATTCAACAAACTATAATTAAGCAAGAGAAAATACATACATGCCCTTAGTCTCATTTCGCCTGCAGCTGGAAACCGTAGAAGCCAAAGTGCACTATTGGGAACACGTTTAAGAATGTTGCACCTAAACGTTTGAATAGCAAACTTAACTAAGAATGATGTTGTATGCACAAGTGTGTATGTAAGTAAATCATTAACTTGACTTCAAACGGTGCTATATGCACAAGTGTATATCAAGTCATCAGCAGTATCAAAACCCATCCATTACCAAGTCATGAGAATTTCAGGGTCCATCTTATAAAGTTGATTGAAACAAGCAAATATAAACTTGTTATCTGGCAAACCATAATCCGATCGCTTGTGGAGGCAGCTTGGATCAAGTACATCCCGATTTTTCTGAAGCAAGTGTAACAAGAGAGAGGCCTAAGTTAGCATAACCAAAAGATAGTTTCCTGAAGAAGAAAAATTGGAAAACCATAATAAATATCCCTACATTCATAACTGTCTATGTATACACATATACTTGAAAGAGGCAGAGGCGGAGAGGGAGGGAGAGGAGAGAGGGAGGAGGGAGAGGGAAGGAGATATAAATATATATATATATATATATATTAGAGAGAGAGGTAGAGAGAGAGAGAGCATAATTTGAACTCAAAGAGTACCTGCTTATAATCATTCACAAAGTAGCAATGTGGAAGATGAACAAGCTTCTCAGAGTAAATATGAGAAAAATGAGTGGGTGAAACAAACTGCAAAAAGGAAATAACAGTACTTAGAACGGGTAAATAGATTACAAAAAGCAGCATCAAATGAGACTTTTTACTCCCGAACCTCATCAGTCACTAGATAGTGTATGTAGCTTGCCCCAGTTGTCCCAGGAAATCCCATGTAAGAAACCTGGATGGGAGCAGGCTGCATTGCAAATATCTCATTTCTTGCCCCCTATAGAGTTAGAAAAGAAGTGCCACACAAATTAGAAATAGGAAAAACAGGTCAGGATTCTGAATATTTCCACCCCTTCATGCTTTTCCACCCCTTTTGTTGCTATAAATAAATGCTTTCTAGTGATAAGTTTTAATCTTTTTGCAACAAACAAGGAGGTGGATTAGCATATTGGGAGGTGGAAATAGCTTCACCCTTCTGAATAACCTAAAATACAGATAATTTATCACTTTGAAACCTTGGTATAACCGTTTAGGTTGACAAGAATGTGTATCTGATCCTCATTTATCAGTCTTGCGATCATATCAGAAGACATGGCTGACACATCTACAAAGTGTTCTGCCTCTGTCTGCGTACGCAGCCTCCATTCAGTCCCGTCATTTGGACTTAAAGCATAGCAGAAAACCTGCTAAATTGACATCTTAACTGCTTCGTAATTCAAAGAGTCTAAACTTGAGTAGTCTAAAAGACGAAGAACAGCGATCACCTCAACATTTTCTCTGGCATGCATACCGAATACCGAGCCCATCAGGTGTGACAAGGGATGGTTACCAAAATCACTGCTTACATATCTTAAAACCAAAAGCAATGTCTGTTAAAGCTTAATTTCGAGGTAAAAGAGAACACAAGTGGAAAGGAAGGAGTAAGAAGTATATCAACTTTTCAAACTCACCCAATCCTCAAGCGGCCAATCCTACCTCCACCTTTTATGGGTAGTGGCGAAGGATGGTTGAAAGAAGGAAGAGAATAACGAGATGCAATCACAGAACAGTGCTGCGCATATTTCCGACTACATTAAGATCAAACAATTTAAGAAAGTTAATATGGAGAGTAAGTCAGTTACTCTGATTCCACAAGCGCAAACTAAATTTATCACCTAATTTCAAGTGCAAGCATCGGATCAAGGGGATAGGCTATAGCATGGAAAGGTTGCACACTCGGAATTATTGACATCTGGTAGGAAATGAAAATGAAATCAGCCATCTACTAGCAGAGCAAAACTAGAATCACAACATACATTTAAGATAATTCTACTTGTGCAAGGAAAAAGGAAAACCTTAATCTGTCTCCGAAGTATCGCTTCAACTTCAATAAACATCTTCTTCCGATCATCCCAGTCACATACACACTGGAAATAAAACTTCCAACTCAAACACTAAACAAATAACTGTACACCATAAAAAAGTTACTGTGCTCTTTAGAGAGAGCGATGATCAAAAAATATCCATCATAAAGAAAAGATCTTCAGGAATCCATACGTTGATAATTTCTTGCGCTACCATTGTTACTAAAACCGAAAAGGTGGCCATTCCTATAGGTCTCTCTCGCCCCTTTCAAACCCTCCCCCAAAACCCACAAAAAGAAAAGGAAATAAAAAGAAAGGACTATTTCAATATTAAAATAAACTTCAAGATCAAGAATAGCATGAATGCATTTGTTGTGTGCAGGACTTGTTAGATGTAAATATGAAATACAAATCAAAAGTGAAAATCCATCACAAGTGACTGGGTAAAAGATTGACGGCACCAGCATAAGCACTTTTCTTTCAGACATAACAGAGAGAAATTTAGAGACTAAATTGGAATGTCACATTAAGCTTCCAAAGCTTCTTTCTTCAGCTGGTGTGCAGGACAGAACATAACTAATCCTGGCAGACTGCTATGTTGTTCACACTAGAAAGTAACAAGATACTGTATCTAGTCTAGTATCAAAAGAGCATTTCATGTTGTTCACACTAGAACGTAACAAGATACTGTATATCTAGTATCAAAAGAGTACCAAACTCCAGAAATTTCTCAAGTCTATAATTGGAGGAATGGACAATGTCTGAGAATGACTCAGGAGTATATATCCATACGAGGTGAACCTTGCCAATTCTCTGGCATTCCAAAGTTTCCCATACAATGATCCTAGAATGGTAAATAAGTCCAAAGACAGTGGTTAACTAAGATTGCAAGGTAACTTTTCTCTCTGCTTAACAAACCAATTTTAGGAGCAAGAGTTGAAAGTTTTAGCAACGACATAATCCTCGCTGGAAAATTTGCACACAGCAATACAAGATGATAAGGAAGAACAAGATATGGCATTGTATAATATGGATCGCAAGTCATCTTGATGCTTCGGATTATGTAGCTTGGATGCAATAGAAGATTGGAACTTCACCAGGATGCAATAGAGAAAATTGGACAAATTTCCCAGATACATCGACCAATTTGAACTATAACCAAACAATCATTTCGAGATATACCTGTAATGTGTGTAGAAGATTACAAGTTGCTTCTGGAAAATCAGGGCGAAGAGCCAGTGCCTGTTTATAACTTTTAATTGCTGCTTCGACATGTCCACTACAGACATCCAAATCCATGAGTTAACGTAATATGCCCGTGAGGCTAATTCCGAGCTTCGACTCATTAAAATTAGGATACTTCAATTAGGTGTGGTAATATACCTGTCTTTATAAGCTGAAGCCAAATTGGCATGAGCTTCAGCCATTGTTGGCCGGATAGCAATAGCACGTGAATAGTCCTGAATTGCTTCATTAACTCTTCCAATCTCCTTGAAAGTGTTCCCCCGGTTGACAAGTCCGTCAGCTGCAGATGGATCAATCCTTAAAACTTCATTATAGCAAGAAATAGCATCAGCATAATTACCCTGTAATTCATATAAGATATCAGTGTCACTCTACATCAGAGAACTTTTACTAATAAACAGCTGAAACTAAAAAATACTTATGAGGAAGTATTTGGGTCATATTTACTAACAGTGCGTTGAAAAACTTAGCATTTCTTAATGTGCAGGACACAAAAAGAGAAACAAAAGATGCCACTACCTGCTGTTTGTAAATTATTGCTAAATTGTTGAAAGGAGCAGAAAGTCCCGTTGTTACAGATAATGTAGCCTTATAGCATTGGGCAGCAGCACTCATCATGGTCCTACAAGATCAGAAAAGCTCTCCACTGAAAACAGCTTGCTTGTATATATATGCTAATCATATGTTACCCGTGGATACCTCAACTAAACAAAATCTAAAAACTAAAAACTAAGGAAGACATCTCAGCAAACATACCATTCCATGTAAATATTTCCAAGATTAGTGAGTGCCTGAGGATGGCTAGGTTGCAGAGAGAGGCATTGCTATATAAAAGACAGAAACACGATCAAAATTATAAGCATAGAGAAGAAAATACAAAGCAAACCGTCCGAGGCAATGACCATGGAAAAGAACTTACGCGGTAGCAGTGTATAGCTTCCTCAACTTTGCCAGCATCTTTCAACGCATTGCCCTAAAGAAAAGAAAAAAACAAAATAAACAAAGACTAGTCCATAATAAAACATACGGAAAAAAAAAAAGGGAAAGGATAGAAACATCCAACGATGACAAAAATTTAAGTCCAACCAAATTATTGTAAGCCTCCAAGAATCCAGCATCACAAGCAATTGCTCGCTTATAATTAATTATTGCCATATCCAGGTTTGCTTGCTCATAGTATACACTAGCCAGATTGCCTGCACAGTTATTCCAGTACACTGTAAAATTAGGAGTACTCAAGCTCAAGCTCATGAACACTAAGGCATGTATTCTAGGCACAGAAACTACCCAGCACAAAACTGCATTACCATTTGCTGACCCCAGGATCAGAACCTCGAATGAATACACACACATATACATACAAATATACACACACATACATAAATATTTTTGCACACATATTTAACTGTTTTTCTCCTTTCATGCAGTCCTTGATATAATCAACAATTAGGTGATGCTAATTTGCCCATCGGCAGCCCGCTCTAACACGAGCAACTAGAAGGTTCAACCACATTCAGAAGAACAAGCAGAGGTGTGCATGGCACATGAAAACATCTAACAAAGGTGATATGGATCGCCACTGGCTAGTAAATAAACAAACAGGGAAAACAATGCTCACCAAAGGCCATAGCATAGTCTGGTCGCGCTTGAAGAGCACGCTGATAACAAACAATAGCCTCCTGAGGCATCCCCAAAGCCTGAAAATGCAATTAAAACCTTGTTATTTCTTGTCTTGGCATTAGCAGCCACCTGAGCTTACTACCATAACTCATGACACTTTACCTTGTACACATTACCAAGATTAAGATACGCATCGGCAAACGTTGGTTTGAGTTTAACAGCTTCCTGAAAAACAAATGTGCTTGTCTAAATCTAAAGGAACCCATAGATAAAAATGAGAGACTAAGAATAGCTAGAACATAAACACTGGACAAATAGACCTGAAAATTTCGTATGGAGAAGGTGTGTTATTATGGCTATCAATCACTTCGCATCCTAATCTAAATTAATTGCAAGCTTCTTACCTTATAATACTGGAGAGCCCTGTTAAGATCACCTGCCTCCATGAAAAGGCCAGCAAGGTTGGACCATGCAATAGCAAAACTAGGTTGTATACGGAGAGCCTCAAGGTAGCAATTATACGCCTATAAAAATATAAAACTCAATAAATTTAAGGCCAACAGGATCTAAATGGAAATAAAAAAGTATAGTAAGATTAAAGGACATCACTTCCAAACAGCTTGGTCAATCACAGTAAACATCAGAATGAGCTCAGTTTGAAATGACAAGAGATACATCTGACAAACTTTTTCTTCATCAGCAGCAAGTTTTACATACCAAATCGACTGACGAAGACGATCATCAACAACAGAAAAGATAAATGAAAGTAGACTAGTAGTCACTTTCAAATAATCCATGCGGAAGATTTTGCTTCAGGACGTTACTTTACTAGCACAAGAGACTAGAAAACCAAGGGTCAAGTACTCGGTAGATGCTACACAACCTACAAAACTAATGAAGGGTAACCCAGATGGTCCAAACAACATCTGTGCACCCATATCTTCACACTAAAACTCAATCCAGGGGAAAAATATGCAATCAATTGCTGCCTTACCTCTTGCACCAAACCTTGAGCTTTCATCAAATTTCCAAGGTTACTGTGAGCATCAACCTGCAAAGGCAGACAGAAATTAAGATGTACCTTAAAGAATCCAGTTATAGTAGGTGATGAGACTAAAATCAGGATATACCAAACGAGGGTTTAATGCAAGAGCCTGGCGACAACATTGGGCCGCCTCATTTAGCCTGCCTTTCCGCATGTATGCACTAGCTAAATTTGACCAAGCGTCGGCAAAATTGGGACGAAGCTGTAATAAACAACATCAAGGCTAAAAAAACAAGTACGCAATTTAACAACCAATCAGCCTTAACTAATACAAAGGAGAGGTTATGTATTAACTGAGGGAAAATATCAACATAAAACCACATGCCATTGCATGATACATGGAAAATGAAAGAAAGCAATGAGACAAGAAAAAACTGGGGCCTATAGAGAAAGAAGATGAAACAAAACTATAGACAAAAAGGAAACTTGAAAAGTACGACGAATGGACACTCCTCAAACATACTTTTTGAAAGCATGATTGGACCACAATTTGTTTTCACTTAATGTTACCTTATAATTGCAAGTCAATATCACCCTAATAGCCAAAAAATATACAGCGAACCATTGCTTTCCCCGAAAATGATTACAAAAAGCAAAAAGCACTGATTATAAACGAAAAAAGGGCTCAATCTGATGGAAGAGTAGATGACAAAACTAATCCAGTAAGCCAGAAATAAATTTTGGCCATACGACCATTGCATAGAAAGAATGAACTCATTAATTTCCTCCACCTCACAAATTTACCTTATAGCAACAAGGCATATGGCAGTATATTCCTCACGAAACGTGCCAAACTGTCCTCAGACCCCACGCAGACAAAAATGAAAAATCATATCCAAAGATGCCCTACCCCACCCCCCACTCTCCCAGCTCAGTAAACGGAAGAAGAGGCATAGCAGAAGTAGTAGTATTTTTCTTTATTTGGGACAGACGGGAAGAAAAAAGCTTAGTCGCAGAATTCTCCAATTAGATAAAACGCTCCTGCCCAGAACCTCACACCCCCATATCCGACTATACTAGCAACGGTCCCGGCTACAGAATCCTGCAGCCACTCCCGCTCCCACCCATGCTTCGTGCAACTAAGGTACAAAGCTCCCAACCCAGACACTTCCTCGCAGTTCACAAGAGTTTAACAAATAAATCACTCCATGTATTTATCAGATACTTAGCTGTTTACAAACCTCAATGGCTATCAGATAGTAGCGGATCGCAACATCGATATTTCCTTTTTCCTGTGTGCAGAAAAGCAAGTGTCACGAATGCTAAATCCTGACAGGTATCCAGATAAAAGAATAGATTGCTTTCAAGTCACCTTCCAAGCATTTGCCATGTTCCCATAGCACTCAGCAAAATGTGGATCAATTTGGAGAGCATCTTCATTTTTTGCAATGCACATAACAAAATCATGCAACTAATAACAACAAACAGAACATGTCGGGGATTAGACGTATGCAAATCTTGTCAACACAACAAAAAGATAGAAGGGGGGAAGGGGAGACACCCTTATAAACACCTGATAATAGATTGCACCCAACAGAAGTAGGTTATCAGTACGCTGTGGGTTTCTGTCATAGACGGCTTTGCTATTTTCTAGCGCCTGCTTATAGTTTCCAGCCTTGTACTCCTGGTGAGCAATAGTCATGAGCGTGTCTTCGTCTACTGCAGCACATAAAAAAATGTGATTATCAGCAAAAAGCATAAACAGACATCGCAAGTCAAAAGTAAAAAAGTAAAAAAAGTGCAAATACAAAGGAAATCTCAAAACCAACAATCAATAACGCACGAAATACAACTCTAGCAAGCCAAGTTTAATGATATACAAGCAACCCAGCTGACAAGGAATGCAAATGCATACGCTGTCTAGACACATCCAATCATGTCAATCTGACCCAGAACACCCTTCAGATGTCCAAACAAACAGGGATACAACCTCCTCTTTCCTATTTCCTCATTGACCTTTTAAGGTTTCCTGCCTGTGCAGCCATGCCATTTAGCACCCATCTCATGAGTATCATGCATGCAAATGAGTCAACCTAAGTTTGAGCTGCTCCATCAATACCGTGCTTCGAAAATTCTAATAGACAAAAAAGATGTGAAACAAGATATGTAAAGCACTAGACAAGACACCCAAAACCAATCATGTGCAAGTTTGGCCCTTACCAAAATTTTAACAGAAAGAGAAAGAGTTGTTCATAAAAGCAGTTACGAAACCAGGGTCCGTTTAACTTTTCAAAAATAAAAAAGAAAAGAAAAGGGAGGTTCAACCATAAAAACTTTATTAGTTCCACACACCGATCCCCAAATGTCTCACCTTAACGTCCACTTTCTGTCCCAGACATGTCTAGAGTATATGCAAAAAATAGCTAATACTCCTTTTTAATTAGGAGATTTAAAAACAATTACTGCCTAGTCTCCATCTTTCTTCCCTTTCTATTTCTAAACGCTCATTGTTCAACACATATTGGTATCCACTATACACTAAACCAGTTGAGGCAGAAAAGCCTGTAAAACTATCACATAATTGCCGCCAAAAAGGCCCCACGACATATAAGGACGAGGCACAGGGCCATCCTGAGCCACTTAACAGCAACTACTGTTACATGCTAATACCAGCACAGTGTATCTTCCACGAAACCTGCACTTATAGAAGGGCTTCATTGACGACATCCCACACTCATGGAGCTCCTGATAAAGTGTCCCCCCACCCCACCCCAAACAGCCCCCCGCACCCCCAAAGTACAAAAACTTATATGATTCTCCCTCTCAGCAGAGCTCAAGCTATAATGATGCCCCCCAGCAAGAGATCCCACCAAGCGCAACTCTAGCTACAATGTTCCCTTCTTAATGCATCTCTCTTGAAACATCTTCCATTTGCAACAAAGCTCTTGTAACTCCCCTCTCACTAGAATATTCTCCTTCGAAGGATGGTAAGCCCTGGCAATCTCCTACAACAATATAAATCTCTCACGGTGAACATGTAACGTAGTTCGCCAGCTCCCATATTAGAGCTCACTGAACATTTTCCAAAACAGATCAAGGTCATTAAACCACCTGGCTTTCTGTAGCAACTGGGGCACATCCGTGCAGTGTGCAGCACATTTAGGATCCTGAATGTTGAATCGTGGCCAGGGGGTCCACAAACGTGTAGTCCCCAATTCAGACACCACTAGGTATCAGGGGTGGGGATGACAGTGAGGAAATGAATTTTCAGATATAAACAAAAAAGGTTATTGCTTTAATGCCTACAGCCACTGCCAGATCGTTGAAAACACAAAGACACCAACACATAAGGATGTCGCTCAAAATCAATATTACTAGCATCCAATTGACAGATAGATTTCCACCGAAACACGACTGAAGAGACAAGCAGTCAAACTATGAAAGCACACAGTAACTCAATGCAATAAGCATTAAAAACATAAAATCTCTATTAACTAAAGTCACATCGAGAAAGATAACCCTAAAAGGGTCAAAGAATCAGCTGCTGGTCCAAATTTTCTATGTGCATTTAGATGTTAATGGAATGATGTCCAGGATATACAAGACCAACTAGCCATAAACAACGCGAACACCCAACAAATCAAGAAACAAACAAAAGAGAAGAAGGTCTCAACTGGCAGCTGTTCAGCTAAATTGTCAACTTTATGTCTCGTCTAAAGCATAGACCTCACTGGAAAATGGTCAGCATGAAATACAACACAGAGGTATTCTTTCCATGAAGAAAACAGTGAAAACAAGTAACTGGAATAAAATCAACACTCTAGACACAAGGTTTCACAGCAATTCACATCATGGAATTCAAAAACCAAGTTATCATTGGAAAGATATAAGGCGAGTCTGGCTCACTGCAAAAAGGACTAAATATGTCATAACCATCTACCCAAAAGAATTCCACGGTTTGGGTCATAAGATGGACAAAAACTAACATAAAAGTGAGAAAAAGAAGATCAAATCACGAAAACAAGTTTTTTCCCCTGTTATTCCAGTAGCAACAAGGGAACCGTACGTAGGATACTTCAGCCCCTAGCAGTAAAATTAGTAGCAAAGGTAATCTCTGAGCAGAAGATTAAAAAAACCATGAAAACATGTAATAGGTGGCCCATCAACAATGTAGGCGCAAAAATTAAAAGCTATCCAACCCACCAAATTCCAAAACCTAAAACTCCAGTTATTAATAAAAAAATCACCAAAGCGAATTCCACAAATCATCAAAATTAATACGGCGAGTGTTTAAACCCTAATCATAAGGGGCAATTTTGACCTTCACGGGACTCCAATCCTTGCGAGAGTTTAAGATTCGACGACGGCAACCCCGACTCGGTGTGCAAAACAGAAGAATCGTCACGCTGATCGCCATGAAACGAAACCCTAGAGCCCTGCTGCTGGTGCTGCAGATGGAGCTGCCGGAGACCGGTCTGTAACGACAACATCATCGCTCCAATTGCCGAGAAATTCCAGAAAAAGCTGAAAAATTAAATCAGAATTTTTTGCGTTTTGCTTTGGGTTAGGAGATGGTCATGGGACGCGGAGGTGGTGAGAGGATTTTGTCATAAATATAGGATTCCGAGGGAGGGTTTTTATCGAGGGAAAGGGAAAGGGAAATCAGTGATTCTCTCCCCTTCCTTTCGTCTAGACTAGAGAGAGACACAGGCACCCCTTTTTCTTCGTTCGATCGATTGTCCTTCGCCTTTTACTCCCAAATTTCTCCCCCTGTTCACTTTTTATAGAACCAGCGGCTACGTAACGCAATATGTGTACAAAAATAATAAACTTTTTAATATCAATTTTGTTAAAATATTCAAGTTTCATCTATAAATGTTTACCGTTACATTTGAGTTAACAAAATATTATCATATCAAACTTTGATTTAATTTTAACTATAGTTTTTCAGTGAATTGAAATTGTTAAAACTAAACGTGTACAAAGATAAAGTTAGCAATATGATATTTTTGTAACATCAAAATTGAGCTTTATAATTAATTTTAAATATATTTTAAAACAAAGTTAAATTACAAAAACCAAGTATTAACCTCACAAGTCCTTTTTTCATCCCTACCGTAACTCTTTTGCTCTCTTCTTCATCTATGACTAGTTTTTGTGGAGCTCGTGCAAAAATAAAATTATTAAATTGAAATTTATTTTTAAAAAATCAAACATTATTATTATATATATATATATCTTAAAATATAAAAAGGCAAACATGTTCTTAAGCAGTTATTTATTATTTAGTATTTTTATTTCGTTTCATTTTTAATAATTTTCTTTTAGTGTCAAAGTTACTATTCTAGACAGTAATTATGTAAAAATAAAAAAGTATTACTATTTATTAATATAAATATTTACAAGCTGTCGTGCGACTAATTTATTATATGATTTTAAAAATAACTTTTTACCCGTCAGTTGATAAAAGTTAAAAAAAAATAGATATAAACTTTTCATATGCAGGAAGATCTGGGTAATTTTTTTTTTCTTACTTGGTCAAAGAACGACTTATCATTAGATACTCTGCAATTTGCATTTTCTTTCTCCGCAAGTACTCGTAGGAAAACTATAAAAACATGGTACGATAATTATTTTGATTTTGTAAAAAAGGCGGCTAAGATAAAAACCTAAAAGGATTGTAATCCATAAAAGGTCTCTGTTGTTTCTCTACCTCAAAATATACACACCTCAATATTTGCATACCTAAAGCTTATATTTTCAAACCACTTATAGTAACGATAATCTAAATTTGGTTGGCGTGTTAGTGTCAACTCTACATTTTAAGTTTGATATCTTATTACAACGGACAATCAATTGAAGGCCCAAAAATGATCACTGGCATTGACTTAAAAACACTTGGCGACGCCTAGAAGGCAAAGGCTTTTAACTTTAATACTACTGTTCAATAGCAACATTAGAATGAATCTATGATTACAAAACTATGGTGCTAAAGTGATTCATCTTGTTTGCTTATCAAACCTTTTGTTTTACTTTATTTCATAAGCGGTCGTGTATTTCAATGTGTAGACAACCGACGATTTTATCATCAATGTAGTTTGTTGATCAAGATTTTCTCCACTTTACTCCCGAATAATTTTATGCAAACAATGTAATAAATAGTTACATATTCATTGTCATTCACTGTAATTCTCTACCATCACCAAGACCTACCATTGTCATTCTCTCAACAGCTACAACCACTTCCCCGTACCATCACCGCAGTCATTACCAATTTGCCGCCATGATCACGACCAACCACAATGGCCAACCTCTACGATCACCAACAACACAGCCGACCACCACCTCCCATAGCTACGACTGACCACAGCATCTTAGCACTCATTGCCCAAAACACCACAGCGACCACCAATTTGTAGCTGTCGCTCGTAGTGGCCCACCTACCTCGTAATCTGCTGCTAGTAGTTCAAAAAATAAGACAAAATCAGCAAACAAGAAACACGTGGTAAGCAAACAGGAAAAAATTGTGCTTTTTTCATTATTTTGATGAAAAAAATCCAATTGAGTTGTGAAATTGCAAGATGGGTGTAAATTACGAACCACGGTTATAGAGTATATGATTAGTATGTTTTGGAAGCTTGAGGCTTACTATTGGCAAGTTAGAGAGAAGGATTCTTGCCAGACTCGGATCCCTAGGTTGGCCACCCGTGTGATGGAGGAGGAGAAGTTGGCAAGTTAAAGAGAAGGATTCTTACCTGTGACTCAGAATCCCTAATTTGGCATCGTAAAATGGAGAAGGAGAAGGAGAGAGATATGCTTGCAAGTAGTTACTTTGAGATAAAAAAAAAACGGGAGCGTTTATTGGAGAGTGGCTAATAGTCTTTTACACTTTTGTCCTCAAATTTGGCACATGTTTTTACCTAGATGAGTTTCATTGTAACGTCAAAAGAAAGTTACACCAAATTTATAAATTCTCTCTCGGTACAAGCAGTATAGATATATATATATATATAGCTATATTATATACAAAGAGAAAACTCTTTAGTATAACACCTCTTTATCCTCTGTTTTTTTTTTTTTGGATGCAAAATAGATTGGACCGTAAGGTTCTAATCCAACCGGCAGGGAGTATTGAGCCTCGGGGATCTACAAGGCCGCCACATACATTTGAGCCCCCGATTCCCTGTAACGCCCCCGAAAATTCGGAGTTTCGCCGCCCTGAACTCGCGGGTCGTTAACCTATCGGATCACATCAACCTGTCAAATCTGTTCACTAACTCTTACTTCAAAACATTTAATCCAATACCAACTCAAATTCTTCAAATACAAGTTTACAGAACTGCTTAAACTTGGTCTATTAAAACCTAGGTTCATTACAACCCAAGTCCTTATAAAATAAGGTGACAGTCCCGACCCACGCAAGGGTCACATCACTATAGTGGCGGGCTTACCAAAACCTCACAGCGACTCTAACCCATTCCCGAACTTGCTACAGCTTATCATCACCTGCAGAAAGGAATCAAACGAAGGGTGAGCTTTTAAGAGCTCAGTAAGGTCGTACAAGGACTACAAAAATAATTACCAATCGACTCCAAAGGGGTCCAACTGATTTGAAGAGCTCAATGATTTTCAAAATGATCAAAATCCATCATAAATTGATACCAAATTAACAATAACAATCACGATGATTTCCATACGATCAGTAAAAGATCACTTCCAAAGTCATCATGAAAATTTCTCAAGGTAATTTCAACACAAGCACAATTCTAATCCTTTCTGTCCACACCAAATCCTCCAATACACAGAAATTACGAAATAATTCACTGATGCAATTCAATGATATTTTTTTGAGAGTTTCAAAATAATCATAACTACTTCGATCAAATATCAAAAGAAATTTTTAGCGATACAAACAATCATAGATACACTGACCAGCTTGTCAAAGGTATTAGCCCATACCAATGCACCAACTAGTCCATCAAGGCACTAGCCTATAAAAATGCACCGACTAGTCCATCAAGGCACTAGCCCATAAAAATGTACCGATTAGTCCATCAAGGTACCAACGACTGACTAGTCTATCAATGCACTAGCCATTGACTAGTCCATCAAGGCACTAGCCATTGACTAGTCCATCAAGGCATTAGCCCATAAAAATGCACCGATTAGTCCATTAAGGTACTAGCCATGGACTAATCCATCAAGGTACTAGCCACCGACTAATCTATCAAGGTAATAGCCACCGACTAGTCCATCAAGGTGCTAGCCTATAAAAATGCACCCACTAGTCCATCAAGGCACTAGCCCATAAAAAGCACCAACTAGTCCACCAAGGCACTAGCCCATAAAAATGAAAAATCTCATGTCAATGTATAGAATGACAACAATTTGATAATACAACATATTAATCAATGCTCGATGGGTAATAGATAATGAGCATCGCTATGAGTTCTCATAAACGTTTTAAGGCTCAATGAAAAGTTTTCAAGGCAAGTAGTACAACTTGTATCAACATAATAGAGTCCAAACGAATATCGATGACAAATCCAAATAACATGCGATTATCAATTTTGCTCAGCATGCAATAATTGGCGTGCATCACAAGATTTCCAAATAACCGATTTAGATTCAACATTAGAATTTTCTAGACAATAACATGTTGATATCAATTCATACCTCAGAGTTTCGCATTAGTCATAAGTAAATCAATGAGGTACTTACGAGTACGAATTATCAAAATAACGGTTCGGATGAAAATTCTTACCTAGGGTTTAGATAGAATCTCTTACCTGGATCCGCAGCTAAACTATCTAACCGGAAGTCTTTAACTTTAACCTAAACAGTATAATCAAATCATTAGAACATAAACTATAGAAAAATATTATAATTTAATACAGACTCACGCATACTCCCAAAATGAACCTCCCTTACTGGGATATAAAATTACCAAAATGCCCTTGGGTGTAAAATTATCAAAATTTTCCTTTGGAACTTAAATCACTCAAACGGCCTTCCCGCAAGTAGAATAGCTCAAATAACCTTATGGTATGTCAATTTATGCAAAAACACCTTTTACATGTGAAATTATCAAAATACCCCCTTCGGAGTGGTAAATTACGAAAATATATCCCGTTGCAATTAAATCATCAAATGACCTTTCTGTAAGCCAAATCACTAAAATATTCTTATTGTATGTAAATTTACTCAAAAATATCCTTTATGGGCAAAATTACAAAAATACCCCTTGGGGTAGCAAATTACCAAAATACAACTGGGGGTTTCTGACACCAAACAAATCTAAAAAAATATTAAAATGCTATTTTAAGCATTCTGATATCATTTTTAGACTAAAAAGTCTTTTTAAAAAAATTTTGCCAGAATTTCGAACCGGTGTCCAGATCTAGCGCTAAAAGGTCAATTTTGCAAAAAATACATATCGGCCTCAGAATGGCCCAAAATTTTAGAATATAAAACATATCAGTAGAATAAGGTTTCAATAAAATTTTTAGATTAAAATTGTTTGGTTTGCTATGCTAAATAAATCCAAACCTTCTCCTGACCGATACTCTAATTTAGCGCTCTTCACGAACATAAAAAATTCCCAAAAATTTTTGAAGCGTAGTTCTCAAAAAAATATTAGGGGTTACCATTTTGGACTTTGCCCAATTTTGGTCCTAACAATCTATAGAAATTTGTGAAAAATTGCCTAAATAATTTTGGTCTTTAACGACAATAACAAGTACTGTTCAGATCCTACACCTACTACTTCACGTTACACGCACATACTCTTCTCCTTCCTCGCGACTGCACACACAGCTACACACCATCCATTCGCGCACACATCATCTGCAACACCACCCCACTGATTAACATAGTAAATATATATTCTAACACATCTAAATCCACGTCTACAAACACAATTCACGGACAATTACACAGTTGAAAACAGAAGCACACTTTCTGCACCTACACACACACACACACTGTAAACGTCATACGCACACTGCCACCCTCATAAACACACATTGATTCACACACACACACACACACACACACACACATATATATATATATGCTAAAACACATGCTTTCATCCCCAATATACCCTCATAATCACAAAATACACACAACCCCACCTGCACGGCTGATCACACATACAGAAAACACATAACACTCGCTGACACTCACACTCAGTTATCACACTAAAATGAGATGAAGATGAAAATGAAAGCTTACCCTTAAAAAGAAAACTCTGATTCTATCTCTCCTTCTTCTTCCTCCTTTTTCCTCTTCTCTCCCCGCTTTCTTCCCCGCGTTCATCCCCGCGCTCTGTTTCCCACCATCTCCTCTGTTTTTTCAGTTCACTGTTCATCTGGCTTTGATTTTCTTTTGTTTTAATTTCTCGAATTTTTTCTCCATTATCTAGCTAACATTATTAAATAATTAGAATTGCTTAGTCATGATAGATTAAGGAGGAAGTGGCACTCTCAAAATTTTGCTCAAAATTACAAATTAACTCATAATATTTTCAAAATTACAAAATAACCCAAAAATTTTTAAAAATTATATTTTTGCCCCAAAATTATTTTAAGCCCCCATACTGTACTAATACTCGAGCATTGCTCAAAATTAGCTCCTGTTTATTTTTTGGGTCCCGAATGACTATTTTAAATAACTCTCGAAGTTTGAAATATTACATTCCCACACTTATGTCAGGGTCGAAGCGCACAAAGACCCGTGTGTGGAGCACATGCAGGGCGAAGATGTAAAATTTTCACCAACAAGTACAGCCGACATGATTCGAACCCAGGTGAGGAACCTGAGTTAAAATCCTGAGGACCGCTGAACCAACCCTTTATTGGCTTGGTGTTATATAACTATTCACTTAGAATGTTGACACTTGATATCAAAATAAATTTTTTAATAAAACAAAAGGGAATAGTTAAATGCTAAATAACTACGTACGAGGTCATATTTGGTTTCTAAAGTTTGAAAATCATTCTAAAAAATATAGTCAAAATACATCCAAAATATGTAGTCAAAACACATAAAAAAATGATTGATATTATGAAAAACATAATATCAAATTAAACAAAAGGGAATAGTTAAATGCTAAATAACTACGTACGAGGTCATATTTGGTTTCTAAAGTTTGAAAATCATTCTAAAAAATATAGTCAAAATACATCCAAAATATGTAGTCAAAACACATAAAAAAATGATTGATATTATGAAAAACATAATATCAAGCATGATATAATAGTATCATAATTGAATTTTATTTTTGCAATTTATCGAATGTGATGATAAATACTTATACATAATTTTACTTGGTTTCAGAAAATCTATATCAATAACTCCAGTTTTGCACCCGCATTGCGTGTACTACGATGGCTAAAAAAGAGAAAACCAGTTTGGCGTAACACTTTGTTTTGGTGTTGCGTTACTATCATCCTAGAATAACGACACGCGACACCAAGAGATAAAGTTGAGAAAGAAAATAGAGAAGAAAATGAGGAAGAGAAAAAGGGAGAAATTTTTGAAAAGATGAAATCGACAAAAAGGTGCAAACCTAGATCATAACTTCCTCGTCACTTGAATTCAGTGAGTTTTTCCTTCTTTTTTTTTCTTTTTCCTTTCTATCCCTATAAACTCATGTTCACTCCAATCCAATGATTTTTTTTTATCTTAAAATTATTGATAAGATTTGTTTGATGTTTAGTACTTGGGTTCGGGTGAATAATTTTTTGATGATTTGATACTAGAGAAACCTAGGCGTACTGCATGTTTACAGATTTTTTTTCCTTTTAAAGAGTATTTATATGTGGTGCATAGGCAATGTGTGTGCTTCAACCGTTAGATTACTACCCATTTATAGTATTGTCACTTGACACTAAAAAAATCCTTTAAAATGACACCAAAAAAATTATTAAATAATAAATAACTAGCATGTTTGTTTTGCATACTCTAAAACACCTATATGTCATGCTTTATTTTTTTTACAATTTTAAATTAACAACTTTGCATGCGCATCGCAGGTGCTGTATGGTGTTGTACAGTATTATTTACTGGAACTGTAGTTATCAATGTTAATTTTTTTTATTTTGGCAAATGTACTCTCTTATGTGTGAATCTTTTATTTTTATTGTCAAGAAACTATGTGCAAATTTGGATTTGGTATAATTTTATTTGAATGTTAAACTTAAATTTGCTAATCAAATAAAAATTTTGAGTTACTACGTAATGTTCAAAATTAACTATTTTCAATAAATTCAAAAATATGAAAAATTAACATGAATTTGCTATACGAACAAAGCGTTATTTCTCACCGAATTAAATGTCATACAATGCAAGCATTTATTTTTGGATGTATAATCAAACAAGGGGTCATGGGCACACAATGCGTGTGAAATCCACCAAATAATGCCAAAAAAAAAAGAAGCAAAATGATACATTTTAATGGTTATATAGATCTATATGCAAATAGTTTCTCTGAAAAGTACAACCAGTATGCTCTGAAATAAAATACTACGTACAAACTAAGATAACTAAGTAAAATATCCCATTGTATAGAAAAGATAAGAGACATGAGGGATAGGGATATAACTTTTGGGGTTGGGTTACAATTTGCAGCTGAAAAGCACGAAGGTTAAAGAGAGATGTAAGGGATGTTTAGAGTTAGGAGAAGTTATCAATTTGTAGTGTGAGCAGAGGGAGAGAGATACAGGGGTCAGAGGATGTTACCAATCAGGTAGTGTGAGGGGATGGGAGAGAAATTAAGGGGAAATTCCTAGTTGTGGAAAGCAAGGGGAGAGAGATAAAAGTGCAGAGGAAAATTAATATAATAACCATTATTAAATTATTTAAAAGGTACATGAAATTAACTAATAACTAAATGGGTGTTGACACACCTCATTTTTGTAGTACTATTTTATTTTTTATTATTTGGATTTTATTGATGATTAAAGTTTATTATTATTGTGAATTTAGGCCTAATAAGATAATGAGCCTAATTTACTTAATTAAGTCCAATCTTTCCTGTCAACTCCAGTTCAATTTGGTCAGGTCCAATCCAGTGTCTATCCAATCCAGTTAGAAGATTATAATTGCATAAATAATTCAAAAATATCTTGAGATTAATTCCTGATGAATGTAAATCTCATTGATTTATACTATTAAATATGGAAAGTATTCCCAAATTTTGGTACATTTTGTCTGTTTAATCATAGATAATTAACGAATTAGGGATAGAAAATATCCCCAAATTCAGAAGGAAAAAAATCTTAAAATACTATGGGATGAATCGATCAGTTTTTGATGAACCAACCGGTAAGTTGACTTTTGTCCAAGCTGTGATTTTAATCAAATATTTGACTTTATCAAGGATCTCGGGCTCAAAAGTTACCTTATCCGATTAGTCTCAGACCTCTATAAAAAGGGCCTTTTGACTGCATTTTAAAGAGACTATGCTCTCTAAAACTCTTGTACCATTTCTTCCTGCATCATTTCTAAAGAGAAATTCAGCATATTATCTAAAACTCGTTATATTGGTGATCTAATTGCATCATGGACTCATCTCAAGACCGTTCTTCCAAATTTATTTTTCTATATTCGTGTCCAAGCCTGAAGTTTAGATCGTTTCATGTAGGGTCCACTCGAATTATGATGGTTTTGATCCCGGTTTGTCCGACTGAGTATGCAATTCATTTTACTCTAGTCAAATTGAAACCAAATCTTAAGTTAGATTAGATGTTATTGGTTGCATGTTCATATGTCATCTGTTAAAAGGTCAAAAAATCATAAAAAGAAAAGTAGAGGCCATTAGGGTATATAGCAGGTACCTAACACCTTCCCGCTGTATAATTCAGTCTTCGAACCCATCATTGTTATTTTCTGTAGATTAGAAGCTTGTTTGGCATTTCAGAGTCTTTTCGGTTTTTTCTCATTTTTCTTTTATTTAACAAAATAAGGTGGCGAGTCCGAGCTTTAGACCTTCCAGTTCTAGGGTTTAGAATTTCGAGGCTGTAAGCTATAGGTAGAGTTGAAAGTTTTTTAAAAGCTACATCATAAGGGTGCTTAGCCTTAATAATGCAATAGATTTTAATCACACCACTAAAAACTCGTTAAAACACCGTATGACATACTAGTTCATTTACTTTGAGATTGCCTTATTGGCACTCTAAAATCAAAATCATGACCAGTCGTCCTAAATATTTAGCTCAGAAGGATAGAAGGATGGGCTAAGAGAGACAATAAGGTACTTCTTGTTAATCATGATGCTTGTGTTGAACTCCTATATTTATGTTGAAATACCGGTTGATCTTATGACCCGGTACTTCTTGTTGATTTGTGTTGTTGAGGAGTTAAGGTAGAATGAATTCTCTTAGTCCATCCGATAATGAGCCTAAAAGAGTTGTTGATGACTTATGATCGAAACCACTCTTTAAGTCTACTCATTTGATGAAAATCGTCCCCTAGTCTGGACAAAACTGAGATGAACACCCCTATGAAGGGACATCATTCATTGGAGGGACAGTGTAGTGAAGTAACTGGCGGTCAGTGAAAAAGAAAGTAACTGTGTGATGACCTGAGTCGGCAACCACCCAATTCAATATTTTCCAACAAAATCATAACGCAATCCCAATCAAATTACGAGACCCAAGTGGCTGATATTATATCTTTAATACAAGTAAAAATAATCCCAATCAGGTTACATGCCTTATTCGATAAGTTGCAAACGTTTCTAAAACTCCAAAACTGCATGTCCCTCTCACATCCCAGGTTGCATGTGCTCACAAAAATAATCATCTGCACTAGAAGGGTAAATGGTGAGGGTGAGTCGGGTAGCCCAGTAAATGGAATAATCATAGCACCGTAAGATCAGAATCAAACACGATAAACAATTTAGGATCAATCAATATATTCGATAGTCAAACAGTCAACGCAACCGTGGCTTAACACCTCGAACCTAAGCAATTCAAACCTATCCTGGCTTGCACATCAAAGATACCACTTCAGAATCTTGCTTCCGGTATCCTCAAAGGGATCCACCAAAGCTCAGTTATATCATAACGTACCATGCACATAGACAAATCACTGAAGCACTGTCATTGATCAAAAGTACTTAGGCAACGTTCCATAAACATATTTCAAAAACAAGATGTTTACCAATATTCAAAACAAAGCATTTGAGCAAGATTTCAGGACAACGGTGTTTAGGAGTACAACGAACGTTCAAAAATAAATAACCACGTGGCATAAAATAGTGATATGGAATTCCCCTTACCTAAATCACGAAGAATCAACTTATACAATTGCTCCCAATCAGGCCATATGATTCATTTTTCACTTATACAATTGCTCATAATTAGTCCTTATGATTCCTCTTCCATAATCACAGCTGAACTTCTTTTCTCGCTCATTATCTATGTACCCATTGATGAAAGTCAAGCATAACTTGAAATAATTTAAAAAGAGATCAAAGGCCTATTTATAGAAATTTTAGGAAGCACGAGGTGTAAAGAAACACAACGTGGCGAGACAAGGCTACGCTACCTAGCAAGCACGACAATGCTAACCAAAGCATGACAAGGCTCGAAGCACGAGGTGGCAAGACAAGATTGTGCCATCTAACAAGTACGACAATGTTAACCAAAGCATGACAAGACTCAAAGCACGAGATGGCGATATAAGGTTGTGTCATTTAGCAAGCAGGACAAGGCTAAACAAAGCACGAGGTGCTGATACAAGGTTGTGCCACCTAGCAAGTACGACAATGATAGGTAGCACGAGGTGTCGATCAGACTAATAATCAACACTGAGTCCTCAATAAGCACGAGGTGTCGTGATTGCACGAAGACAGCCAACAGGTACGACAATGTCAATCCCAATTGTCACTTAAAATCAACATTGATTTTTCCTCAATCAACCAGTAATAATTTGAGCACCTCTAAAATTTTGGGGTATTACAAACTGACAAAAAAAAGGAAGAAGCATGCTAGAGTCTGTCGTGTCGTGTCGAGTCAAGCATGCATTGTAATTAATTTTATTTGATGTTGCTGAATTAATTGTCTTGTTATTCTCATGGTGATTATTTGCTTTAGTCTGTCCAAGTGAAAATGATGGTGTTTTGTTGGGCTTGAACCGCTCAGTCTGAACAAAGGTGATGTACCAAGATGGTTGCAAACGTTCGTTCTTGGCATCCTTAAATCCATTGCCTTCATTGAAAATTCATGATCGATTATCCAATAATTTCAAAAGGATTGTATGCTGTACTCTTCATATTATCCTTACTAGTCAACTTGCGCTCATTCCTTATCTTATGTGTTTTTTGAGTAGTAGGTTTGAACAAGAAGAGACCTCGAGTAAAGGTAAAGAGAAATTATGCTAAGGTCCTATGAGAAAATATATATCGCCGCGATGATGTAAAATTTGGTATAAATATTAAGTTGTATTATGTTATGCAGTTTTTGCTGCAATACAATGTGTACTCAAGGAAGATTTTTGTAAGGACGTGGTGTGACGTTCCTTTATGATCTTAAGGTTGTAGTTGCTCTGTGTTGTATTTAAGGTTGTGACATTGACGGGATTGACATCTCAGCTACGATGATGTCACTTGGGCTGGGGGTATCGCAGCATGAGTCGGAGCATTGGTATGGGCTAGTACTCTAATGGACTATTCGATGTCTTGGTACGGGCTAGTACCCTAATGGACTAGTCGGTGCATTGGTATGAGCTAGTACCTTGATGGACTAATCGGTGCATATGTATGGGCTAGTATTTTGATGGACTAGTCAGTGCATTGGTGTGGGCTAGTACCTTGATGGACTAGTCGGTGCATTGGTTATTGGTATGGGCTAGTACCCTGATGGACTAGTCGGTGCATTGGTGTGGGCTAGTACCTTGATGGACTAGTCAATGCATTGATATGGGCTAGTACCTTGATGGACTAGTCGGTGCATTGGTGTTGGCTAGTACCTTGATGGACTAGTTGGTGTATTGGTGTGGGCAGAAATGATTGGATTTGTGCTTGTGTTGAGATCCCTTGAGAAATTTTAGTGGTCCTTCGAAAATGATGACTTTGAAAGTGATCTTTTCCTTATCGTTTGGAAGCCATCGTGATTGTTATTGTTATTTTGGTATCTATTCATGATGAATCTTGATCATTTTGGAAATTATTGAGCTCTTCAAGTTGTTTTGAAGTATTTCAAAAATTGTCATCAGTTGGATCCTTTGGTAATTCTTTTTTAGTCCTTGTATGACATTACTGAGCTGTTAAAAGCTCACGCTTCATTTGACTCCATTCTACAGATGACGATCAACTGTCGCATGTTTGGGAATGGGTTAGAGTTTGTATGAGATTCTGATGAGCGCATCATTACTGGGTAATGTGACTCCTGCGTGGGTCTGTACTGTCGATGCATTCTATCATGACTCCAGTTAGTGAGAACCTAGATTTTAATAGTTAAGTTTGAGCAGTTGTTGTAATCTTGTATTTTAAAGAATTTGGATTGGTGTTGGATCAGATGCTTTAAAGTATGTGGTAGGGAACAAGATCTAACAGGTTTCATGTGATTCGGTAGGTTAACGCTTCGGGAGTTCTAGGTGGTGGAGCTCTAAATTTTCAGGGGCGTTACAGTTGGTATCAGAGCGGTTTCGTCTTGTGGTATTAAGAGCTTAAGTATATGATTCTGTAGGCACAGATTCATAGAATATGGGTAACATGATTCGATAGAATGGTGTTCTGATTAACGAGACTGGGTATGATGGTAGAACTAAGAAGTCCGCTTTGATTCTAATTGTGTTGCTCCTTAGCCACGTGTTAGAATAACCCTGACAATTGTACATTGTATCAGTATGGTTTGCATTCGAAGCACTAGCAGTGGAGATAGTACGAAGGGCCGAGAGGTCCCCGATAGATGAGATTCCAATAGACTTGCAAAAGATGAGCAAGGATTTTCCCGGTATTGGAAAGGCTGGACCAAACGATTCTTAGATTGAGAAATGTATTGTACGGAGGTTTTTTTTACTGTAAAAGGACACCTCTACCTACTAGAAAGGAACAACATAACCTAAAACTGATGGTTACAATTTTGAACACTATGAACCCGATTCTGACTTTGATGAAGTAAAACCCGGCCAACCAACAACAATGAGTACCAAATTCGGTTCAACCACAGCCACAACCTCGAGATGAGAGTATCTTGGGGGAACTTAACAAATGAGAAGTGATTACTTTAGGGTTATTAGACCCTATAGAGGCAGTAAACTGGATTAGCAAAATTGAGTAAAATTTTGAGCAGTTGAAAGTAAAGCGACAAAAGATTGAAATTGCTGTATATAAACTGAGAAGAAAGGCTGATTAGGAGTAAAAAATGATGGTGAAAAGTCTGACTTAATTGACTGATATTACTTGGGAACATTTTTAAAAATTATTCTTGACAAATATTTTTGTGAGACCTCGTAAACAGATGTTAAGGGAGTTTGTTATTGTGACGCAAGTAGATGAAGAGTCGATATACAATGTTGAGATGAAATTTCTTGTCTCGCTAGATTTGCTATAAAGATGTTGTTGATGGAGGCAGATAACTATCGGAAGTTTGAGTGGGGGCTTAGGCCTGATTTAAGAGATGCGGTGATCCTAGCTCGATTGACGAGCTATGTAGAATGTCTTTATTGGGTATGTAGTTTGGAATATTTGAAGTTTGACAATGGAGGAAGATCTGAGTAAACACGGGGCGGATAGAAGAGAGATAAGTAAGAATTTTTTCCAAACGGATTTGTAGGAGCTGACAGTCGTCAGCAAAAAGGTTTTTTTTTTACAGTCGGCACAACATGGTGCCCAGGGTTAAAGATTAGGGCAGGATCAGGGATTCAGAACCACCTCAGTTTGGCGGTATTGAGATCTGGATAGAGTTCTGAAATTTGATCAAGGCATGATATGGGATTTAGAGGAACACATGGTGAAAGAGTTCGATTCGTTCAGGGTATTAGAGTTAAACCATTTTATAATTTTGGAGTTGGACCTACATAGAGTATTGGTTAGGGTGGCGGATCAATTTTCTGGCCACCCCACGTGGTAAGTGCGATAGAAGTCAAAGTGGTGAGTTATGCAATAAAGTGACCGGATGATGTGTCAGGCATGGCAGTGTGGAGCATTAAGTTCGAAACTATTTGTTTGTGAGAAATAACCAGTCGTGTATCTATTGCTAGTGTAAGAGCGAGCAGTGCTCCTCGACAGGAAGATGACAAGATCAGTAAGGGCTAAGACCCAGAATATCACTTAGAGTTTGTCCAATGTCTGCTTCGGATGCTATCACATCTGAGGATGTGGTGCCAGGTACACCACAAGTTAGATGTTCATATATTACTTAATCCTGGAGCGTCACACTTTTTGCATCTATTAATTTGGCACAGTGAGTGTGGTTGGAGGCTTTCCCTTTAGGAACTGATCTTGGAATAGGCATCCCGTCGGGAGAATCTTTGACTATTTTTACGATTTTCGATGGCTATACTGTCTATGTTAAGGATAGAGATCTTCCTGTGGATCTCATCCTATTTGTTGTTTGAGGTTTGATATCATGCGAGACATGAATTGATTACACTCCAATCACGTATCTGAAAGTTGTTAGGGGAAAATCTAGTAGCGTTTGAAAGTTCATAAGGTATGAATAATGGTTAAGTTAGTGATTTAGATGATGTGTGAGAATGAAGTTCTCAGAAAGTGATTGTTGTTAAGACTAAGAATTAGTTTGAGAATCGACTGGAAACTGGGAATTCCATCTTGTCAGTTGCTCGTTCTTTTTGTCTGTTGAATTCAATGAGGACTTAATTGAATGTCACCTTACGCTGAGACGTCAGAGAAGATGCCATTCATACTAAGTAGTCTTTTCCTTTTCAGGATATTTCTCTGTCCTTTCGAATCTATTTGGACTTAATGGGGTAGTATTCGACCCACTGGCCATGGGAAAGCTACGAAATCTTATTAAGGACCAATAAATCCTTCTATTTTGATAGCTCCGGATCGTTGGTTTGGCTTTGCTACGTCAGACCTATATCATCGTTTCTGTGTCTGTGGTCTCTTCTAGAATGTCACAGAATTTTGTTGCGAATCCCGAGAGCCAATATACATGATTTTGTTAAAGACTTTTATATTTTGATTTTCTGATTATGATTATTATTATTATCATTATTTGCATAATTTTTCCTGCCGAGATATGAGGTTAGGTAGATTCCTAAGCCTCAGATATCTATGAGCGAGAGTAGATTTTGAGAACGTGGATAAGGTTTGGACAAGCTATTCGGTGTTTCAGTATAAGATTGAGATTTTGACTGAACACGTGATAATAGACAGTGTGGTACTTGCTGTTGGAACTGAAAGGTTTTAAATGTTTAATTGAAACGGATGATCGAAGGATAAGGCTATAAGATTTTGTAAGTAAGGTGGCTGTGAATTGGAAGTGCTGTAATAACATAGAGCCTTACATTCTGGTGAGAATGAATACACATGTATCTGGAATCATATGCTGTGTTAAGTTAGGAGAACGTATCTCTAGATTACAAATTCGGTAACAGCTTGAGCTCGTTGAGATAAGGCACCACAGACTGTGCAGCGAAATCGTAGTGGTTATAGTTTTCTGTCATTCTGTGAAGTGTACGCAGAACTGTAAGTATGCAATACATAACTATATTAAGATAACATGCCTGTCAGTGATGAACTTGGCAGTAATTTAGACCTGTTGTTTTGAGATGTTAGAGTTCACAGTGAAAGCCTAATGGCTGTAACTTTTGTTGTCTGTTGTGAGGTGTAAGTACTTATATAAATTAGTTACCCTACCCATGTTAGTATTAGTAAACTGCAGGTCATGTGTGACCATCATTTAGTATTTTAGTATGCCTTGATCTTAGAGTTGAACTTTGTGCAATTAATGAGATCTCTGGTGTAACATAAGCATAAGATAGGGGAAGTCTGTCATATTAGAGCTTGATTTAATCTGTTGGATATGCACAAATTCGGAGCGGTGTGGGTTCTGCTCAGTGGGTTTTATACCCATTAAGTCATCATTTGTGAAGTTCTGGAATAGTTAGAGTGAAGTGATCACCCAACAAGGTTTCAGTTTAGTATTATGATTTGAATTTAGGGGAAAGTAGGGAATGACCCCCTCTACTTTACACGTTGTGCGATTTGCCCCCCTCCACTTCAAAATTAACCACTAAACCCCCCCACACTTACAGAAATTGGGCACCTTAGACAGGTCCGTTATGAATAGTGTGAAATGACCAAAATACCCTTATTTCTTTATTAGTTAATGACCCCCTGTACTATACACGGTGTGCAATTTCCCCTCCTCAACTTCAAAATTAACCACTAAACCCCCTTACACTTACAGAAATTGGGCACATTAAATGGAAACCGTTAAATTTAAATGACAATTTTGCCCATGACCCTCCCCCCCGCCCCCTTCATTCCCCACCCCCACCCGTTAGACCAGTCCCCCACGCCATTCTACGCTACCAGATTCATTGCAAACAAGGGATTGCTGCAATCTGCATCTCCGCTTCTGGTCAACCCCGTTATAATTGGTGATTCACTGAGCACAACCACTGGTCTTTTTCTCCGACCACCAGGGAGTTACAAAAAAAAAAAGGAACCACGATTGCCGTTGGTATATCACCGGCGCAACAACTACCATGATCAGCGTCACAGTAACCACCATTCTGGCCAACTCCCCCAACTTTATACTGTCTGGCTACACATCGTCGTGAGTTGCCTCATCGCTGCCATTTCCCACCACCTTGCGTCTGCAAGCCAGTGGGGCTTCTTCATCGGCCACCAACTGACCGACGCAATCAACACCGGTAACATCAATCCCCACAGACACAGGCTATCGGCGTCTGATTGCCGCACATCCGTCCAGATCCTGCCACCACGATCGACGACCACGTCCCCAAATCCCAGGTCTAACCTCCGTCGTCATTCCACCCCAATCCACAACATCGCGCCAAGTAGCGTCACATGACCACCGTGACTGGCTACACGCCGCTGGGGCTGCACCAGATTTGCGATGACGTTGCCGCCACAGTCGCATGCGAGTAGCGTGTGTGTATGTTTGCAGTGGGTGCGCGTCTGTGTCTGGGTTTAGGGTATGTGTGTGTGCACGTGCGTGCGTGCGTGCTGGGTGTGCGTGGAGTGTGTGTATGTGGGGTTGAGTAAAAAGTCTGAGAGGAGAGAAAAAGAAGTTGAAAGAATGGTATTAAACTTAAATAGGGTAAGGAAATAAGGGTATTTTGGTCATTTCACGAATATTCATAACGAACCCGTCTAAAGTGCCCAATTTTTCGTAAGTGTGGGGGGGGGGGGTTTAGTGGTTATGTTTGAAGTAGAGGGGGGAAATCGCACACCGTCTATAGTACAGGGGGTCATTAGTTAATTATCCCTAACAGAATGGGCAAAAACGTCATTTACAAAAAAAAAATCGTTAGTCAACGCGCGTGTTGACCACGCGCTGTTAAATTTAACGGTTTCCGTCTAAGGTGCCCAATTTTTGTAAGTGTGGGGGGGTTTAGTGGTTAATTTTGAAGTGGAGGGGGGTAAATCGCACAACGTGTAAAGTAGAGGGGGTCTTCCCTACTTTCCCCTTGAATTTAAATGGTTGCGTCTGAGTATTCAAGGGACAAGATTTTGGGTGTGGAAGACAGACGTAGCTTAGCTATTATGATATAGTTATCAGAGTTCTGCAACGGAAGCGAAACGCATAAACATTATAAGTGATAGGATATCCGATAACAAATTTGGAGGACGAAATTTTTATAAGGTGGGGAGAATATAATATCCCGAACTTCAGAAGTCAGTTAAAATAACCATCTGGGCTCCGAAAAAATAAACGGGTGATAATTTTGAGCAATGGTTGGGTGTTAGTAGACCTAGCAAATGGGTATACCTGCCAGGTACGGGTAAAACCCAGTCGGGTATGGGTAAAGACGGGTCGGGTATATTTTACCCGACTTTTTTCGGGTACGATTTTTGAAAACTTGTACCCTACCCTTGCGGGTAGGGTTTTACCAGCTGGTAAATCATTAATTTCTAATTAATTATTTTTTAAAATAAACATAATCTAATTACCTACTAATTAGACATATTTTAACCTCCAAAAGTCAAATAATTCATTGTTTATCTGTCAAAATTCATTTCACAAAAATAACATCTTTCTGTTGAAGAAAAAATAATTTCAACATCCATCCATCTGAAAAAAAAAAAACAATCTGAACAATCTGGGAAAAAAAAATCTGCAGATCGAGAACACATGACAATCATCGTCCATCAATATCCACTGACTGAAAGTCTACCCAACAACCTCAAGGCGATGGAGTGACAGTCAACGACAGTGGCGACCGATCGGTGGTGACAGGTCGGTGTTGCGGGACCACTGTGGTGACCGATCTGTGGCGTCGGGGCCACAAGGTGACTGATTAGTGGCCACAGAGTACTGGTCAGCGATGGTGGTGACCGATCGGTGGTGACAGGGCCACGGTGGTGACAGATCAATGTTGTGGGGCCACGGTGGTGACCGATCGTTGGCGACAGGGCCATAGGGAGACTGAGTGACCGTGTAGTGGCGACGAGATGCGGTAGATCTAGCTAGTGTAATTGACCGACATGACACCGTGGGTGGAGTAGGGTGGTCGTGAGTTCGGCAGATCTGTGAGAGAGAGCGAGAGTTGAAAGAGGGGACCTGTGAGAGGGATCTGTGAGGGAGACTTTAGGGTAGGGGCCGTAGAAGCAAGTGAGTGGGGGAGAAAATGAGAGGTTTAAACCCTAGAAATATTATATATAGGTATATAACCGGGTAACCCGGGTACCCGATAACTGACCCGAATTTATCCGGATTTTACGAGTCGATTCGGGTATGGGTCTATTTTCAGCGGATCTTTTAATTATGTACCCGTACTCGGGTTTTTTGCACGGGTACGGCTAGACCCGCGAGTCTGGGCCAGTTTTTGCCAGGTCTAGGTGTTAGTAGGGTATCAAAGCTTAAAAAGATTTCGGGCAAAAATGTAATTTTTGAAACTTTAGGAGAATAATTATAAATTAATGTTTTTGGTGATAAAAATAATAAAATGAGTGACAGTATATGTTGTAGTGACATTTAATTAAATTAATAAATATTAGAAGAATCTTGCAGAAGTCTAATTTTTGGAACTTCCAGGGTCATTTTGGAACTTCGGGGGCTATTTTGCAATTTTTAAAAATTTAGCCTTACGTGTCAATTTTTCAAAAATTTTGATATAAAGAGATGCCAACTCCTGTGATGAGTAATCTGATGTTATTTTTTCATATTAGTTTGGTTATATCCTAAATGGAAAGAAAACAACAACAACAAAAAAGAGAAGAAAGAAGAGAATCTTTCCATTTCAGGAAAGAAAGAAGAACAAAAATAGAGAATAGGAAACATAAAAGGGATGAAGGAAACAGATGGGGGAGGACCAGCTTCGGGCAAGGGGGAAAAGGGAAATCAAGGAATAATTTGAAGGGTAATCCTTTCCCCCTCTCTTAGTATGTGTGATTTCTTTTTCTGTGTGTGTTTAAACACTGTGTGTGTGTGTGTGACGTGAGTCCACTGTGTGTTTGTATGAGTACCGTGTGTGTATATATGTGTACTTCGGTAAGGTGGAGGGGGATAATTATCTGTTTAATTGTGTTAGGATGTGTTTTTAGATGAAATTAATCCTATCTAGGTCTTTTCTAGTGTGTTAATGATAAATTGATAGGTGTATGTGTGAGTTTGGAGGAGCTATGAGCTTCGGTAGTGGCAAGGAGGAAGATGGCAATATGTGTGCAAAAGGTGAATCGGGAGGTGTGTTGATTTGAATAGTAATCATAATTGTCGCTAAAAGTGAAAATTTATTTAGGCAGTTTTTCACAAATTTTTATAAATAGATAGAGCTAAAATTAGACAAAGTTCAAAACTGTAACTCCCAATATTTTTACAAGATGTACGCTTGAAATTTTTCGAGAATTTTCGATGTCTGCGAAGGGCGCTAAATTGGGGTGTCAATTAGGAAAAAATTTAGATTTATTTAACACAGTAAACAAAGTTATTTTAATCTAAAAATTCAAGTTAAATATTAGTTTACTGATAATGTTTCATATTCTAAAATTTTGGGCCATTCTAAGGCCAATAGATATTTTTTCGCGAAATTGGCCTTTTAACGCTCGGTTTAGACACCAGTTTGGAATTTTTGGACGAAGATTTTCTAAAATACATTTTAACTCAAAAATGATTTTAGGATGTTAAAAATAGTATTTTAAGATATTTTTTAGATTTTTTTGGTGCCAGAAACCCCTAGGGATATTTTGGTAAATTACCACGCCGAATGGGGTATTTTGGTAATTTTATATATAAAGGGTATTTTTGAATAAATTTACATACGATAATGATATTTTAGTGATGTTGCTTACAGAAAAGTCATTTTGTTGATTTGGGTGTAATAAGGGGTATTTTAGTAAATTTACCTATAAGAGGTATTTTGAGGTAAATTCATATACAATAAGATTGTTTAAGTGATTTTACTTGCGGGAAGACCATTTTTGTAATTTAAGTCCGAGAAGGGCATTTTGGTAATTTTACACCTAAGGAAATTTTGGTAATTTTACATATGCGGTGAATAAGTTTTATTTTGGTACTATGTGTGTGTCCGTATTAAGTTATAATATTGTATTGTAAGCTGTGTTATAATGATTCAATTATTCCATTTAGGGTAAATCTAAAGACTTTTCAGTTAAGATAGTCTAGCTGCGGATTCAAGTAAGGGATTCTATCTGAATCCTGGGTAAGAACTTTCGTCCGAACCCTTATTTTGATAACTCGTACTCGTAAGTACTCCTTTGATTTACTTTTGACTAATGTCGAACTCTGAGGTACGAATTGATATCAGCATGTTATTGCCCAGAAAATCTGAATATTGAACCTAAATCGGTTATTTGGAAATCTTGTGATACTCGTCTGTTATTGCGTGCTGAGCAAATTTGAGAATCGTATGTTATTCTGATTTTTCATCGCTATTCGTTTGGACTCTATTATGTTGATACAAGTTGCATTACTGCCTTAAAAAAAATCTTTCAATGAGACTTAAAACGTTTATGGAAACTTTTATCAATGCTCATTATTTATTTCTCATCGAGCATTGAATAACAGGTTGTATTATCGAATTGTTGTCACTTTGTACATTGACATGAGTCGGTGCATTGGTATGAGCTAGTACCCTGATGGACTAGTCGGTGCCTTGTACCCCGATGGATTAGTCGGTGCATTGGTGTGGGCTAGTACCCTGATGGACTAATCGGTGCATTGGTGTGGGCTAGTACCCTGATGGACTAATCGCATTTGTAATATCCCAAAAAAATATATATTTTTCCTTGTGCGAAAATTTTATTTTTAGTAAATAAGCTTGTGGTCTTTTTGAGAATATTGAGAAAATAATTTTTATCATTTCAGAAATTCTCGGTTGAATGGAAGTGGTTTCAGTCGACTCAAAACTTTTTGATGTTAAAGTTTTGGAGTCTGAAGGATTCGGTCAACTGAAAATAGTTTTCAGTCAACTCAAAAGTTTTTAGTCGAACGGAAAGTGTTCAAAGTTTTGATAAGGAAGTTTCTGAAGAATTCGGTCGACTAAAATAGTTTTCAGTCGACTAAAAAGTATATAAATTGTGTAAAATTATCTTCTGAAGTTTTTAGTCGAATTTAAAAGTTTTTAGTCAACTAAATGAGTTTTCATTCGACTAAAATGTTTTTAGTCGAATTAAAACTCATTTTTTTGTCAAATTGAAAAAAAAATAAAATTTGAACCATATAAATAGTCCTTTTATTTCCTCTCTGGCCTTTGGAGTTCTCTACTTCTTCTTCCTTCACGCATGAGAGAGAGATAAAGAGAGAGAAGAAGGCTTGGAAAGTTTGGAAGTTCTATAGTGGAGTTTAAGGAGTGTATTTCTCAAAAGCTTGGCTAAGGTAAGGGTTATTTTTTAAATTCAAATCAACGATGGACCAATCGCTCTTGTAAGTCCTTAGTTTTTTTTTTAAATTCGAATTTCTTCAAATTAAGTTAAGTGATTCTTCTTCTCCTCTTTGCTTTAAGCTTTATTATGAATAACTTGTTCTAAATGCTATGACTTGTGAAATTCAATTTCTTTCGAATTTGTTCGATCTTAGAATTTGCGATGTTGGTATCGTTCGTTTTAGAGATTATCATTATTTCATAAACTCCGTATATTGTTTGACATGACCGACATTTGATTTTGTTAAATTAAAATCTTTATTTTGATAACTCTATGAGTCATGTCACAGTGTATGTGACTTATGTCTGACTTACCCACGTGGATTGAAACGTGGGCTAACTTAGGAGAGTTGAGCTAGAGATCGCGATCTTACTTTCTGAACCGACCTCATATGTTATTAATGACGTATGTGACCACTTTCTGAATGGCTCTCTAGTATCTATTTTCTTATTCAGATATGTTTTAACATTCGAAATCTGGCTTGATTGTCCGTTCTGTTGAGACCCTTTGTGCTTCCGAAATTTTCGTTTCTCTGATATTTTCATTTCTTTTGATTGGTCCTTTGAACGACCTTACTGGGCATTTGGCTCATCCCCTTATTGTTGTTCCTTTCAGGAGACCAGTAGCTGGGACCTTGGATTGGAGGGCTAGCTGAGCAATCAAGAGTTAGATGTTTTGTCTCAGATATTAGTTCTAACGTTATTTGGGTATATTTTTGGAAACTTCGTGTCGGAGAACATGACTTGTATAAAAGCTTTGGGGTCATTTTGTTAGACATTGATGTATTTTGAGAATTATTAGTATATGCTCTGATTTACCATTTTGGAGTTCTTATGATAATTATAGGATTTTATCTGATCTCTGTGTATTCGGCATTAACACTCCGTAAATAAATTCGGGGTGTTACACATTGGTGTGGGCTAGAATCTTGATGGACTAGTCGGTGTATTGGTGTGGGCAGGAATGATTGGATTTGTGCTTGTGTTGAGATCCCTTGAGAAATTTTTGTGGTACTTTGGAAGTGATCTTTTACTGATAGTTTGGAAACCATCCTGATTGTTATTATTATTTTGGTATCTATTCATGATGAATCTTGACCATTTTGAAAATCATTTAGCTCTTTAAGTTGTTTTGAGGTATTTCGGAAATCATTGTCAGTTGGATCCTTTGGAGTCGTTTGGTAATTCTTTTTGTAGTCTTTGTATGACTTTACTAAGTTCTCAAAATCTTACCCTTTATTTGACTCCCTTTGGCAGGTGACGATTAGATGTTGCATGTTTAGGAATTGGTTAGAGTCTGTGTGAGATTCCGATGAGCCAATCACTAGTGGGTAATGTGACCACTGCGCGGGTCTGTACTGTCGATGCATTCTATCAGGACTCCAGTTTTTGAGAACCTAGGTTTTAATAGTTAAGTTTGAGTAGTTGTTTTAATCTTGTTTTTTTTAAAGAATTTGGATTGGTGTTGGATCAGATGCTTTAAAGTATTTGGTAGGGAACAAGATCTAATAGGTTTGATGTAATTCAATAGGTTAACGCTCCGGGAGTTCGGGGTAGCGGAGCTCTGGATTTTCGGAGGCATTACACTCTCTGCCCATCTGTCCTGTTATTCTTTGGTTTTCATTCTGAGAGGGTAAGGCAGAAAATTCACTCTCAAAGCCCACCTTTTTTACTTCACAAACATTTTCCCCGCACTATGGCCCATGTTTTGCACCTTCGACATGTTATTATTGTAAGAAACAACCTTTGACGTGTGAGGCATGGATATCTGCACGTATGTTTCACGTGCCCCCAATTCCTTAGAGTTTATCAATTCCAATGCAGATTTCGTGCATTGAATGTGTTTATTTAAGGACATACGTAAATCTCATTTATAGACTTTCGAAGATCATGATTTTCTTCTTTTTATTTCTTGCAATTAATTTTACAATTGGTCAACTAACTCTTTTAACACCTTCTCTTCATCAGAATCAGAACTTGATGTTGTTAGCCTCATCAGTTGTATGTCACTGATGTCCTTGAAGCCTACCTCTCCTAGTGCAACCTCAATGGTTTTCGGCATTGGCATCAGTAAAGAAACAGTGGATACACCAGTATCATGTGCATTCTGCTATTGTTGCCCAATGAATTCCTTTGCATACGGGTCTCTTGGCGGGCCTCGCAATTGATTAAATCGTCTTGTCGATGTTACCTTGTACATTTGTATCTTCTTATATGATTTTTCCTGAGATTCACATAGGACTTTGCATGACATTTGTATGATTTTTATCTTGTATAGCGATCTCTGATGTTGTCCTGTATTTCAATTTCGGATGGTGTTCTTATGGTATGATCTCAATTGTGTTTCTCTATGATGAATCTATGGAGGATGTTACTTTCCGAAACCCTAGAAAACCTAGAGAGAAGCTGGAGTTTCTCTCACTAGAATGTTGCATAGAAATTTCTTTTCACAATATTTGGTGACGCTAAAAGGTTGTTTAAAATCAGCGATAAATTACAATGCACGCGTAACCAAAACTATTAAAAATGTTATTAATTAAAAATAACTCACTATTAAGAAAATGTGTTGAAGGATGCAAATGTAACCAAAATTAATTTCAGCTTTTCATAATATTTAGTAGCTAAAAGTAATCTCGTGCTAAAACAAATGCCTTTGAAGATGCTTATAGTATTACCCCTCATTATTGTGCTAATGAAAGACGCGAAACAACTTCCAAGTTCTTCAAAATAAGCATGACACTAAATTGCTTTAAGGAATTCATACTTTTAAATCTACCTATAACTCTCTTTTTACAATGCATCTATTGCTTCCGGCCATTGAGAAAAATAATAGTTATTTGTATATGCATCTATTATTTCCTTAATCTATGTTATCTTGTGGTTTCACTTTTCATGGTAAAGTTTATGACATCCAAGTGTGTTGCCTTATAGAAAGAAGATACTTTGTTACTGAGAAGGTGGTGTGAAGCAAAGAACTAAGTACTCAGATTCGATGGATATCGAGTTTTGAAAAGCTCTATGGACATCATCGAGTTGTTCCAAAGGATCAAAACGGCCATATCCCTATATGTTTGTTAGGAAAACAACTTAATGTATTAAACAAAAAACTAATAAACGAGAATCTAAGGGTACGTTTGAAACTCATTTCAGTTTTTGTTTTAAAAAAGATCAAAACCAAAACCTCATTCAGTTTTATACTTTTAGAAAACTGATGGATTGTTCAATACATTTTTCCATAATTGGTTTTTACTTTTTCCCCCTATTTTTCCTCTCTTCTCTTTTCTTTCATTTTCCAACACTTCAGAGTTTCTTCAGAACTCTTATATTCAACAATCAGAAGTGCCCCCACCATAACCAACATACTAGCTTGCGATTTAGGGCTTCATTGGTTTGATTGGGTGAATGGTTTGGAATTTACCTGCGCAAATCGATGATATATAGCTAATTGATGGATGAAATCTTTTGGTGGTGTTTGTTGCAGGGACAATGGTGGTCGATGATAATGATTTGGATTTAAAGAAGTGGTGGTCCATGGTGGTGACCAATATTAGAGGTTTTGGTGTTTGGTAGTATTGGTCAGCAGTGGTGGTGGTGGTGATGGTTGTGGTTATCAATGGCTATCGTGGTTAGCGGTGTTGGCAAGTTTGGATGTATTGATGAATGGTAGTGACAGATCGATGGTCAGTGGCTGTGATCGTTGGCAGTGTTTGTAGTTTGATATTCGGGGTGTCAGTCATTGGTGTGTGGTAATGGCGGCCATCAATAGTTATGGTGGTTGTAATGTTTGTGGTTTGGTGCTCTTGGGTGATAAGTGCTGGTGATGAAGATTGAAGGGAAGAAGAGATATAAAATTCTTCCAACAAAAGTTAAAAGATAGATCCCAAAGAAAAAAAAAACTGAATTGAATTGCAAACTTCGAAATAGGGTTTTAAAAAGCAGCCTCTGTTTGGAAAAGTGGTTTGCAAAACTGAAAAAAAAAAACTAAAATTGTCTGTCAAACGACAAATTAAAGTAAAAACAAAATATGTTTCAAACGCTACCTAAAATAAGCAGCAGTGCAACTAAAAATGAATAGCAAAAATGAAACCTGCTTATCATATGATACATAAAGTGAGGGATCAAAAAGCACCAGTCACCTCAGCAAACCTTAGGATCTGTTGCCAATTAGAAACAAAAATAAGAAAGTAGCCTAAAACTATAATAGTGGCCTAAAACTATAATAGTGGAAAAAGCAAACGAAGGAAATACTACTCATCGATAGGTGATATATAAAAGCATGTGAATGAGACTTGGTTTGATGCGAATCTAATTATTACTAAGACACGTATTGCTAATGCAGTTTTTAAAGTGAATTGTTTACTCATAACCTTATGAAAACAGTGCATTGGAAATAAGGGTATTATCTTCCTATACCCACTCTTTATTTTTCAGACGGATAAAGTTGTGGCTCAAATTTAGGATGAGGAAATTCGAAACGGTTATTGCCATACAAGGAGAAAAGAGCATGCTTAACTTACTTAAGTTAGCAGCCAATAGTGTGTGGGCACGGAATATTTAAAAACATAAATTTCTAAGAAAATCTTGTCTTGAAGTTTTGTTAGCAAGGACATTATTAGTCGAATCCTTTTATATTATTGAGTGGTTATCGCCACAATTTCAAAGAAGAGGTGGAAGCCGAGGCACTACAAGCACGTCCTCCGGTCCTTCCTTGCAGTTCCCCGAGCACATAGGATCACTCAGCACTAGAGACGGTGACAGCTCCTGAGGCATCCGCATAGGAGCCAAAGTAGTAGAGTGGAGCACACTAGTGTAGCGAAGAGACTCTTGAAAAGGAAACTGAGGTGTAGTTTAGACCGTAGAAAGAGTTAGCCCTTTTGGTGTACTTGGGCTCGAAGTCCCCCCCAGTGTAATATGCTAAGTCGTGAATGAAAGAAAGTTTCTTGGAAAAGTTTTCTTCTAAACTATATTTTATTCCTGAAAAGGGCATAAGTTGAGTACAAGAATTAGCCTTTTAAGGCTAGGTGCTAAAAAACATGGAATGCTAAAGAAAACTTGGCTAGTCTAAATCCTTGCTAAACTAGGATATTGAAGAATAGGGCAAAGATCTAAGTAGGAGGAGCGTGGCCCCAAGAAAAAATTGTCTTGCTCATTGATAATAGAGTTTTAGATTGGCGGCATTCCAGGTACAGGGAATAGGCTTCCTATCTTGATCTTCCAAATGATAGGAACCTTCCCCCCTAACCTTGATCACACTATAAGGTCCTTTGCGATTGGGGGCAAGCTTGCTATCAGCACCTTGGGGGCAGAGGCTTCCATCGATGCGAATAAAGGGGGGGCATACTCTCTAGTAATGAAACTTGGTTACCTTTTGCTTGTAAGAGGCGAGATGATTAGTGCTTGGTCCCTTACTTCGTCCAATAAGTCTAGATCGGCACAAAGAGCCTCATATTTTGAGAAAGGTCAAATGCAACAAGTCAAAGAAATAGTAGACCGAATTCGACAGGTTTGAGTGCTTAGGTGCCGAAAGCCAAGTTAAAAGGAGTCTCACCCGTAGTATTCCTTGTTGTCGTGAAGTAAGCCAAAAGGATTTTTGGGAGCTTATTTACCTATAGCCCTTTAGCACCGTTGAGATTTTCTTTATGCCTTGGAGTGAGCTACTGTTTCTAACTTCGATTTGGTTCAGCCGTGGATGTGCGACTGAGGTGAAGCACTGCTTAATGGACATATTGGTAGAAAATACTTCGAAGATGGGGTAGGAACTAATGGTCGTTATCCGTGATGAGCACACAGGTTGTGGGAGTGGAAAACAACGGCCTACCAGAAGAAGTCTTCAAACTTGCTTTTCATTATGGTAGCTAAGTCTTGTGCTTCCACCATTTGATGAAGTAGTCAATCAAAACGATCATAAAGTTGCACTGCTTGGATGCAAGTTGAAATGGTCCTAAGATGTCCATACCCCACATTGTGAAGGGAGTGGGAGAAGAGGTGCAGCTGCCTGCTGAGGGATGGAAGCGACACTGACATGTGTCACACCACTGCGTATTTGCAAAGGCATCCTGCCTCATGGTAGGCGAATAGTATCCTTGGTGCAGGACCGTGTGAGCAAAAGCGAGTCCAACCAAATTTGTTCGCATATGCCTTCGTGTACCTCGCACGGTGTATACTCTGCTTCAGAGGTGTAAGCCAGAAAAGGTATGGTAGCGTGAATGTTCTTTTGTAAAGGACACCTTTGACAACTGCATATTTGGCCGAGTGCATGACAATGTGCTTGGCTTCTTTCTTGTCTGCTAATAGTAGACCATGGTCTAGATAAGCCTTGATTGGGTCAATCCATAAAGGCTCTTTCTCAATGTCCTTCACCTCTTGTGAAGTAATGCCACACTCTTGTAAGAGCTCCAGATGGACAATGCAGTTAAAGCTTGATGTGTCGAGCGAGGCTAGCCACGATAGGGCATTGACCTGTGTGTTATAGCTCTAGCTGATCTGGGTGAGCGTGAAGCACTTGAAAGATCAGATCACGTCCTTGACTTTATTGTGATGTTCTATCATCTAGGAATACGAGGCTCAGACTAACTAGAAAACTATTTTACGACGAGCTGGGAGTCGCTGTAAGCCTTAAAGGACTCTGCTCTCATTACTTTGGCTAAATGCATTATTGTCATAAGGGCCTTATACCCAACATTGTTGTTGGAGTATGAAAAGTCAAAATGAAAAGCACATTTGTTGGTGAGGTCATCAGATCCTTTGAGAATGAGTCCAACATCACTATTGTTGGCGGTGGAGTATCCATCAACATGCATATCCAAGTGAAGACCGACTCTGCTGGAGCATCGATGGGCCTTATCATGAATTAAAAGAGTGCGATCAACGGTAAATTCTGCAAGTAGCCTGGCCTTTGAAGGAGGGGCAAGGTTTATATTAGATTTTAAATTCATCGAGCCGAACTGGCCAAGCTACCAGTTGTCTAGATAGATCAAGCTCGTGCAACATCCGACGAAGGGGTTCATCAGTGAGCATTGTGATGGAATGTGATTGAACATAATTTAGTGTTTGCATGGGACGATCAGGAGCGCAATGACGAGCTTTTCATTGCATGAGTAACGGAGTTCGGCACCTTGAAGAACCTTACTCACATAATGAGGACCGCGCTGATGGTTGAATCAGTGATAGGTAGGTAGAGAAATAGCTCCACTCTAGTAAACGGCTTGAACAGGAGAGGAGGCAGTGCTAAGTAGGTCTTCAAGGTGAATGAGGCCTGACACCCTGCTGTTGACTCAAAATTCTTCAGGTCCTTAAAGGCTTTAAAGAACGGAAGGCACCTTTTGGCCAACTTGGAGAGTAAATGGCTCAGTGCTACAACTCAACCCGCAAGTACCTGTACGTCGTTTATATTTCCTAGAACAGCCATGTCTTGGATTGCCTTGAATTTTTTGGGGTTGGCTTAAGTGCTTTTGCAAGAGACCATGAAGCTGAGGAATTTGCCCACAAGAAATGCCAAAGGCACATTTGGCTGGATCAAGACACGTGTGATACTTGCGTAAGATAACAAAGCATTATTTGAGATTGGCTAAGTGATGTTTTAGGACATTTGACGAGTATGTTGTCGATGTAGACTTCCATGTTTTTTCCGGCGAACGGCTTGAAAACTTTGTCAACCAATCTCTGATAGGTGGCCCCATCATTCTTGAGGCCAAATGGCATAACCTTGTAACAGAAAAGGCCTTGATGAGTGATGAAGGCTGTCTTCTGGATGTAATCTTCATGCCTCCGGATCTAGTTATATCTGAAGAACGCGTTCACAAAGTTAAGGAGTTCCTGACCAAAGGCGGTGTCGATAAGAATATTGATGCACAGAAAGGGATAGTTATCTTTGGGGCATGCCTTGTTAAGACCGGTGTAGTTGATGCAGATGCGCCACTTACCTTTGGGCTTGGGTAACCTCACCACGCGGGCAACCTAATCGGGCTAGTCGATCTCTTGGATGAAATAAGCATCCAGGAGCTTATCGACTTCTTCTTTGATGATGGCCTGTTGCTTTGGAGCAAAGGGGCATTTCTTCTACTTAACTGACTTACACTTTGGATTGACAGAGAGTCGATGAGTGATCATTGAAGGATCTATGTTTGGCATGTCTGCCGCTCTTTATGCAGCTCATCTCAGTGAACTTTGATGGTGAGGGCTTCTTCACTTTTGCGAGATGAAAGATAGCACCTGAAAGGCATGGCTTGGTCCCCATGGACCACGATTGTGCTTGCAGGTGTGGGGAATCTCATGGCTAGATGAAGGGTGGAAGCGACGAACAGGAACTTGTTAAGCCCTACTCTTCTAATGATGCCTTGTAGGAGGAATTAACTTTAATGATTAGAAACTCGATCCTTATGGTGACTTGGTGGGGAGCAATCGTAAAGACAATCGTGAGCGAGATTTTTCCTTCCACGGAAATGGGTGTTCCTGTGAAGCCATATAGGGAAAAAAAAAGACGGGCTTTACTCTACCTGTAGAGATTCCTATACGTGAGAAGGCTTTGTAAAAAATGATGTTAGCTGAACTACCAGTGTCGACTACGATGTGCTTGATGGATTAAGCGTCAATCTATAATGTGACAACAAGAGCGTCGTCATGAGGGAACTGTATTCCTTTTAAATTTGAATCGTCAAAGCCAAGGGAGGCTTTGAGGCCCTTTGCCAGGCCTTGTGTGAGGTTCACTTCTTGCGTGTAGGCCTTCTTTCAACCGTGAGATAATCTATCGGAGCTAGGACAACCAAAGATGGTGTTGATGACTGGAGGATCTGAGAGCTTCTTATTCCCTCTTCTGACTTCCACCTTTTGGCTGTTAATCATTGGTCTTGACAAACTATTTCAAGTAAGCTCCAAAGATGAGATTTTTGATCTTGCACATGACTAGTGTTTAGTTTTGTGTCAAGTGTCTGTGATCTTAGTGGAAATGGCAACGCGATCAAGAACCTTTCTTCTTGGGCGACATTCTCAAAGGCCCTGGCCATCGGATGATTTCTTGGCCCTTGATCTGGCTCAGGACATGTTTGCGGGAGACGTTAAGAAAGGTAAAGGGCCCCGACTTTCTACCTCCAAAGCGTTTTTGGTCGTTCTCCGAAGCACAAGAGTCAAATCCCTCTCTTCTCTTTTAACCAATGTAAGGCTCTTTGTTAGGAAACGTTGCGTCCTCTTAGCCCGTAGGTACTTTTCAACTCTGTCAAGGAAGTCAGTCATGTCTTCTAGTGGTTGCTTGCTGAGAGGGGTGCATGAGTGGACGCCTTTTGCCATAACAACAAAGGTGACTCTGGGACCCTGGTTATCTATGAGAAGCTTTTTCCATGTTAAGCATGCGTAGTAGGACTTTAATGATTCTTGAATCCTTATACTATGCGAAAGAGGGCCTACGAGTTCTTCCGCCATAAACAGCTTGTGGAAAAGTTACTGTGGATGGACTCGGCTAGCTGAGCCAACATGATATGATTTTGGTCGGTAGGTGTTTCATGGGTTCGATCCCTTTAAGGTGACTGGGAAGGCGCGACACATGCTCTGATCGGGCACAAGATGCAAACTCATATTGAACGACAAATAGGCTAAATGTTTGATAGGGTCACCTGTGCCGTCGTATGACTCGCATGGTGGCATCTTGAATGCTTTTATGAGATTTTCGTGATTTTATCCCAAAATAAGTAATATAAATGCAAAAACTAATTAAATCTAAGTTGGTTAACTTCGACAATAGAGGTCAAATGGCCTGTGTAGCCGATCAGACAAACTGGAATAAAAACCATTGTAATTTGACCGGACCTTATAGGAGGCGACCTAGATCTAGATCCAAGTGATCATGCATCTTGTTGTTTAGAATTCTAATGCAATACAATCCTATTTGTTCCCGTCCTACTTTGGTCGCACCCAAGGGCCTACTAGGGGTTCTGTTTTGCGTGACATATTTATATAGTCAATAATCAATTTTCAATATTTTTAACCGGTCAAAACATGCATGCTCAAGTCACGTGCATTTTGCACTTTTTTCTATGGTACTTCATTACTACACGTCAATTTTTTTTTTGCCAAATTGCCCAAGAGGGATAGCCTTGGCCTTCCCCTGGGAATCAGCCTCAGCCACCTTTGGAAGGTCAGCCTCGACCACCCTTTAAGAGGCGTCGGCCACCTTTTGAGGGGTCAACCTCGGCCTTTCCTTAAGGGTTGGCCTTGGCCTTGCCTCAAGGGTTGCTTACCTTCCCCCAATGCTTGTTCTCCACATTGACCTTGCACCGTCTGCGACGCCCTTCGGCACTCGTGCGCCGTCTCTGGGATGTTTTTTTTTGCCAAATTGCCCAAGAGGGATAGCCTTGGCCTTCCCCTGGGAATCAGCCTCAGCCACCTTTGGAGGGTCGGCCTCGACCACCCTTTAAGAGGTGTTGGCCACCTTTTGAGGGGTCAACCTCGGCCTTTCCTTAAGGGTTGGCCTTGGCCTTGCCTCAAGGGTTGCTTACCTTCCCCCAATGCTTGTTCTCCACATTGACCTTGCACAATCTGCGACACCCGTCGGTACCCGTGCGTGCCCATGCACCGCTCATGCCTCACGTGCCCCCTACACGACACCTACTACCGAGACGCTCGTTGCCCGTACACCATCTTCGTGACGCTAGTCGCCTATGCCCGTGTGCCACCTTCGGTACACTCGTTGCCCTTTCCCATGTACCCTTCATGCATCACATGCCCCCGGCACGATGCCTACTTCTTCAATACCAGTCGCCCCGTGCCCATGCACCGTTCATGCGTCACGTGCCCCCATGACGCCTACTTCTGCAACACTAGTCGCTGGCACCCATGCGCCGCTCATGGGTCACGTGCCCTGATAAAAAGCTCACTTCCGTGACAGATGTCACTGCGCCCCTGCGCCACTTTCATAACATGTGCCTCTAGTACCAGGTATTTTTTCATGATAGACGTCGTCGCGACCGTGCGCCACTTTCATAACATGTGCCCTTGGCACCACGTATTGTCTCACGACAGAGGTCGCCGCGCCCATGTGCCACTTTTATGTCTCGTGCTGTTGGCACTGCGCCAATGCCCTACTCTCATGTCTCCTGCCATTAGCATCACGCCTATGCACTACTCTCATATTACGTGCCCTTGGGCACCACACTTATTCACCACCCCCGTGGATGTGGAACATGATTCGACCCATTCTTTGGAGTGTGCAGCATTCAAAGGGGGCTCACCTCAGAGTGCTCCGGCATGAGGACCCTTCGTAGCGGGATAGGCTCGCTACCATAAAAGCTATCTCCACCTAGGCGGCTTGCATGACACTAGGCACGCCTGAGCTGTGACCATGTTGCACTCACGTTAGCGGTGATAATCGGTGCCCACGCTTATTCACCACACCATGTGCCCCCACCGTGGACATGGAACATGCTTTGATCCACTCTTTGGAGTGTGCAACATTCTGAGGGGGCTCAGCTCGGAGTGCTCTAGCATGAGGACCCTTCGCAGTGAGATAGGCTTACTACCACAAAAGCTATCTCCGCCTGGGGCAGCTTACATGACACTAGGTACGCCTGAGCTGTGACCATGTTGCACTCACGTTACTGGTGATCATCAGTGCCCACGCTTGTTCACCATACCATGTGCCCCTGCCATGGACGTGGAATATACTTCGACCCACTCTCTAGAGTGTGCAGTATTCCGAGGGGCTCGGCTCGCAGTTCTCAGGCATGAGAACCCTTCGTAACGGAATAGGCTCCTACCATAGAAACTATCTTCACCTGGGACGACTCTCATGACACTAGGCACGCCTGAGCTGTGGCCACGTTGCACTCATGTTACTGGTGATCATCGGCTCCCCTAGGATGATGACCTGGGTCACTTCGAGATGGGAGCAGGTCTTTAGAGGGCATCACCCCTAATCCACCTGGCAATTGGGCACAGGGACCCTTACCATTGTCAGGTTCTCTCTACGTCTCTCGACGTACCCTGTTGGATTCAGTAAGGGCCTGGATCGATGGCTAGGGCAAGGGCTTGCTCTGATCATGTCGACATTGTATGGTCAGTCTTTTCAGACAGATCAGTCTTTTCAAACATGTAGCGCTTCACTGTGTGGGGCAGGCAACTGGAATATAGGAACCGATAGTCCAAAGAAGCACCGTTATTTGTGGACCCCCGGTGATGTGTCACTCCCATGGCATGACATGTGGTAACTGATGACACATGCATACTTTTGCCTATAAATAATAGACCTTGGTATTCATTTTGGGTGAGAACAATTATCTCATTTGATACAGAGCACTTTTTCACTCAAGAATCCAGAGCTCTTGAATTCTAGAAAGAGAAACATAGTTGGACTGTGACATTGGACATAACATCGATCGTGACATTGGACCTTGATGTGGATCTTAGCTTGGCCTGTCGACAGACGACCCTATTCGTCTCAGCCTTGTCTCCACAATACTGCCACTCCTCATGGCTTGTCTGGAGGCTTACTCTTTGCTCGTACTCCACCCTTACCGTATCTCACTTTGTACATTTGACAGCTGGCACAAATTGTATCCTTTGTAGAATCTCCATGTAGCTACGAACTCACTTTTTTTGGCATCACCATTTTCTATCAAGACTCATTTTTGGGTTTTTATATTTTTATCTTTTATTAAGCGAGATTTGTTTGTAGGGATGAGAAACAATCTAAGACTTTTGTAATCTAATCTAGGAATGAAAATATAAAAAAGCAGGATAAAGAATCATACCTTAATATGGATTGCCCAACTGCCTGATCCAAGAATCAATTTAATGTCAAAAATCAAGAAAAGTAATCTGCCTAATTAGAAAAACTCTGTTTTGGGCTTGAAGCCGACCTTAAATGGATTTGGCTACTTTTAAAAAGTTGTAGCTCTAAAAAATATACACGATTCCGGCTTTTTAATTGCCAAAATCGGTATTGCAGGAGCAACTTAGGGCTTGTCAAAGTTTAGGAGTGCTTGATGGAAGTCAGTATTTCTAGGTGCTCTCTCTCTCTCTCTCTATATATATATATATATATATATATATATATATATATAGGGTTCTGCAACATTTCTCTTCCGGAGAAAAGTTCCCTTCCCCTGTAGCCCAAGGGATCAATATATAGAGGTTTTGGGCCTGATAAGATGCATGTAAAGTTGACTTTTTGTGTTTAATATCTGTGATAGAGAAGAATATCTTATTAAATCAAATATCACAAAAAAATCAACTTACCAGCTGATTCATCCTTAATTAAACAAGATTTTATTTAAATGTTGAGAAAATTAACTGCCCTGTAAAAATCTCTAAAAAGACAGATGTGATGCATCAGATTTCAAAAATTATCCGCAAGTCACATTCTGCATCAATGATCAACCCCAAATCAATCAATCAATCACAAATCATATTCTGGATTAAGTCAATATCTCTTTACCTAACCTAGGTTAAACCTAATTAACTGGACTGATTTAACCAACTGGACCGGAGACTACTGAGTGGACAAGACTTAATTAATTAAGTTACGCTTATTCTTATTAATAGGCCTAGGCCTGTACTATTAAATTTAATTAGCAATAAAACTCAACAAAAAATAATAATAGAAAATAAAACATGACTACAACAACAGGGTGTCTACCGATAAAGATAAAGAAGGATCCGTATAATACTATCGTGTGTTATGACATAGTAGAAGATCATTATCATCATATCATCGTACTTATAATAGTAGTAGTAAGAGCATTTATGTGGCACCCACGTGACACGTGGCATGTCAGGAGAAAGGGAGTACTTTTCCCATATCACTTTGAATTTGCTATATTGCGTATCTTGACCCGATTTTGTTAGGAGAATCTTTGGCTTTGAGCGTCACTCGACTTAATTATTATCAGTAATATATAATTGTGTGCAGAATTTGTTAAGGCTTATAAATAAGTTTTTATTATCTTAAATTTGAAATCGAATAACGAAACAAATATACGCTCAAGAGAGAAACATTAACATCATTTTGCATAATTGGATTCAAGATATTGCAATAAGGTGGAGCTTAATGATTCGTAAGCACCACAAATAACGTTCAAACTTCTCTCCCTAAAAAGTGTTGCAGCGAGGAAACAAGGAAAGACAACTCAAAACTCACAATCAAACTATCTTGGTGCTTAAATTTGAAGTGAAAATCTAGTCCTGAAATCTGGAGTGGAGGGGAGTAAATTAGTCATTAGCTGATTTACCCAATTCGTTTCATCCCCCATCTTTCACCATCCACAAACACGCGCGCGCACGCGCACAACAAAGACTTGAGATCCCTAGTTTACTACAAAAATCCTCTGTTCTTCCCTTTGATCTATCTCTCTGCACAATTGACCCTTCCGATTCACATTAATGGATAACCAAGACCTTAGGAAGACTACTGTAACAGGTTCGTTTTTCATTTTTTCTCAACTGGGTTTCGCGTATTCTGCTCAAGATTTATTTACTTTTTTGGGTTCTGGAATATGTTAGTGATACCTGAATAAATTGGGGTTCTTGATTTTTCAGGGCATCAGAATCATGTATGTTACAGATGTGGGTGGTCCTTTCCAAACCCACATCCCAGTGCCAAACACAGGCGTGCCCACAAGAGGGTTTGTGGAACCATTCAAGGGTTTGAGCTTACTGACTCAGAGCGAGAACATAATAATGATACCCATTGTTCGGCTGTTTCGGATGACTCTGATCAAGATTCAGAAACACCTAGTAAGAAATCCCTTGTTTAAACACTTAATTTGTGGGCTATTCTACTTTTAAGCATACCGCAAGATCAACGTACAACTATCAATTGCTCGAGTTACCACCGATCTATCTTCTTGAATTCTCTATTTTACCAACATGCTTAAATTTCACCACCCAACATGCATAATGTGCAGTCCAGAAGAGCAATACTTTGATTTGGCACTAAGATAGTGCTCTTGGCTATCCTTTTAATTTCTGTGAATCATCATGTTTTATCAACTTGCTGTCCTTCATTTGGTAGTTTTTTACTTTATTGATGTGTTGCTTATCACGGTGATTTTTTTTAAGGTCTGAGAATCGAGAAGAGAAGCATTAAAGAGATGGTTAGTGGAGGAGTTGGGGAAGTATCAAATAGATCTGAAGATGAAGTGTTCTCAGATGCTGTGACAGAGTTTTCCGATAGTGGATTCAGTCCAGCGACTGGAGAGAAGTCTGAGGGAATTAAAGAATTGGATAAGGATGTGAAGAAGACTGTTGTGGGTGATCTGGATGCCAGCCAATCATTCAAGGTTGATGCAACTTCTGGTGAGCATTTATTGAGTTCAATATTGTCTACCGTTCGGGCATGATAATCACCAGCTTTCTCTCCTTAGTTGAGAATTCATATTCATAATACTTAAAAGAGTGTATGTGAACCAGAATGGTTAAATGCACTTGGTGGGAGTTCGCTAATGGGTGAAACATTGTGAGTGTACTATAATGTGAAAGAAAATTGCAACGGTTTCTTGTTTGGAACGGTCATTGTTCTGATATTTTCATTCTCTGTGGTGTTTCCATGGTCATCTCTCTTGACCAGTTCAGACCTTGACTTTTAGATCTCTTATGTATGTTGGAAGGTCTCTTACAGACAACCTCCCAGATCATCGTGGCAGATGATGTTCTTGAGCAAAAATCTTGTCTTAAATGATGTTGGTGTTGGATGAGCTGTGTAAACATTCTAGTATAGGAGCTTGACACAAGCAGAAGAACAATTAATGCCGTCAAACCTTCTGCCATGCATCGTAATATCTTATCGCAGTACTGCAGTAGGATCACCAGCAAGTTACGATATTAGGCTAGTTTAACAATAACAAAAAGGTCTTTTGATTGGGTTTTGTTTGGGAAATTTCTGGAAACTTCCTCTACCATTTAGGTTCATTACATCCTGAAGTTTTCACAATAAACGAATGTTAAGTAAGACATGCTGTGAAGAGGGGGAAGAAAGAAGGGGGGGGGGGGGGGGGGGTGTTGTTGGAACAAAAGAGGGAGGATCATTATACAACACTCCAGTTGTGTTTGTCAAAGGCGTTCAGATTGGATAAACCATCTGAAAACCTCTGAAGACTGGAGGATCCAAGCTAGAATCTTTAACTATCTATCATGCCATGAAGAACTAGGAATAGGATGGACTTCTTGCTAGGATATCATGTATAATTATGTATTCTAGTTCTTCAGCCATTATTAAAGTACCCATTTGAGAGGCAAACATCTCTGACGGGTTGTATTTCCAAAGTTCACTCCCAACTGATCTAGATCAACTTTTTGTTGTTTCTATCAGTTTTAAAACTCTTACGGTATCAGGGTTTTGTCTGGAACATTATGTGATTTGGTAGCTTGACTTTCAAAAGTAGGCTCTTGTTTTACAGTGTATCCTAAAAAAAGTTACCAAACAAAAAGGCCTCGTGTTTGCAACATCTAAAAAGGAGTGAGTTAAAATTTGGGATGCAGGGAAAAACTCTTCATTTTGTGTCAAACATCAAAGAAACTAAATGTCTTTTTGAGATGTTATTTTATGTTTCTTTGATGCAAGTTTCTGTGTTTCTATGTTGATCTTCCTGTATGCAGATACAACTAAACTACTAATGAGTCCAACAAAGAGAAGCAAGGTATACAGTCCTGAAGTTCTTGAAAGCACCACTATTATACAGATCCAAGATACCAAAGCTGAAGACATTTCTGTTAGTCCCAGTAACATAAATTGTTTGCCATGTGACTCAACTAACGCGAAGACACTGACTGAAGCACTGAAAGAGAGCACAAGTGCGTTTATTGATGACAATGCTAATCAGGACCTGTTGGTGCGTCCTGGGCAGGAGACAGCTGCATATGAAAATGAAGATGCAAAAAATTCGGATCCTGTGGAAACGGATGGAATTCTAGACTCAGAGCAGGGACAAAGTAATGGGTCGGTAGTTACGATGTACAAGCACGATCTTCCCTTTGAAGCTGATTCTGTTGACAATATGGACTTTTCAGTAAATGCTGTTTTGATCAAAGCAGATTCCATGCAGGGACTTGATACTGCTAGTCATGATGATCTTGTTAAGGTCTGTGGCACAAAGGAAGGAGGGAAGGAAGATATGCACACGCTCTCAGTGACCAATTTGCCTTTAGTAGACCGCCCCGAAGTTATGATTAAAGATTTTAAAGACCATAAAGAATTGAATTCTAACCTTGCTTTAACTCTAGGATCAGCTGAAGTTGGGTGTCTGGATGATGATAGTAAAGATCAGTCATATGAGGGAAGTTGTTCAAGCTCTCTCAGTGTTGCAGATGCAGAAGTTAAGCTTGCACACGATAGGCAGGACAACAAAGGTGCAAGTGAAGTGCCTTTCAAAGTGGAAGCTGCTACTTCTGAATTTCCAAAGCTAACAATCGGTGAAGATCTTGAAAGCAATGGCTTGGAAGCCCCTCACTATGCATCATTGAAACATCTTGATGAGTCTGTTACTGACAAGCTTGACGGAATCAACTTACGTGGAGGTGACAAAGCTGGTAGTTCTGAGGATAAGACAAAAAGGTTTGATACGGCTGGAAATGGAAGCAAGGAAGAAATTATATATGAAGAACTTCGATCAAATGCCGAAACCAACCTTGAATTTGCAGACTGTTTAACTGTTTTGAAAGGTGATGAAAGTATCAACCTGCCTGTAGAAGACGATTCAGGGGAGCTTGTCAAGGATAGAGCCGAATTTTGTGATATGGCTGGGAGTGAAATCGCAGAAGCTGCAGCTGCAGACGACAAAACTGCAGTGAACCCAAGAACAGAGATCAATCCTGAGACAAGCAATTTGGGAGATATGGCAGAAATTTATGCTATTTCACGGGAATCCCTGGCTGAAAATTCCCAGGATGTCGTTGAAGAACCAAGAAGTAGGGAGGACGGTAAACTAGTGGCAAAGTTTGTTCCTGCAGTTTGTATGGCTTCTGAATCGGATCATGAAGGTGATAACGAAGTGGTGGAGAAAACTTCGAAATTGCCCAGTTTGAAGGAGCCAGGGCCATTGCCAATAGAGTCTGGATATGCCATTCAAAGTGGTGTTAGTTTTGAGCCCAAGCAAGAGGAAGGTGATGACAAGCTCCCCGAGCAACAAAACTGTACTTCTGCAGTGGATGTCTCAATTGATTCAACTAGCCAAAAAGATAGTTTGGAAGGCAACTGGGTTTCAGTTTCAGGTACATCCATATGTTTCCCTATGCTTTTCCCTAATTCAGACGGTATACAAATCTCGATAGTTTGGTGTCTTAGGCTAATGAAACTGTGTAACATGGTATGTTGCTGTAAAGGTTCAGAAATCTTGGAATAGTCTTTGGGCATCAAGTCATTCTCATGTCCTCCTCCATGTGGTGCTTTTGTCAAAGAATCATATAGTAGTTTTTCATTATATTTTGGCATGCACGAAAAACTCTCTTAAGTTTTAATTGGGCTTTTCTCTTCAAGTCCATTTTTTCGGTCGAATGAATCAGTGTTTTGTACTCAATCATATGCACCCGCTTTCACTGAATCTGCAGGAAAACTGGAGGATGTCAACTTGCAAAACACAAAAGCTGCGACTAAGGGGCACTATTCCAATAAATCAGATGTCTTTGAGCAACCATCTTTCATGACATTGGTTGAGCCTGGAGGTGGGGTTGATAAGAAAGCCACTGATTTTGAGATTGAGAGATTGCATAACAATGAAGAGGCAAAATTTGAAGCTTTACAGGCTGGTTGGTTTCCTTCTATTACTAATGTTGTCAATGAGTCACAAGGGAGAAAGAGAAATGAAGAGGTCATTTCGAAGGTAACTGGGGAAGCCAAAAGTAATGGCGCAGCGACAACAGTGAAATCAATGTTGGGTCCTGAAGCTCCATTCAAGGGGGAAACGAATGAGGAATGGAACTCTCCTGCAAGGTACCCAGCTGACATTAAGAAAGAAAAGAAGAAAATGAAGGGAAGACCGTGGGTACCATTTGTATGCTGCTCTTCTGTAAATTAGGGCCTATAGTCAAATACACTATTCCACTATATGTTAATATTGTAGAGATTAGATGAGATAAGAAGCAATTCCACCACACTATTCTTTGGTAAAACTTGTGGGGGTGAACTTTGAATTCCTATTATCAAACCGCAAAAGTCTTATGTGCTCTTAACATGAATATGCAGATTACAGATTTGTATATTTTAGTTAAGAGTATTTTGTATTACTTTTCTTGTTCTATTTACAGTACCCAACTCTTGATTGGAGGCGTATCTGTTTTCTGTTGTTGCACTACGCTCGATTTAAGATTGTACTCAAGTTGGCCCTGGGTGAACTTCTGGGAACAGGCCCTTGTATTTTCGAAGGGGCTTGCAGAATGAATTTCGATGTTGCGGGTCCTACTTCTGTAGTCAACTTATTTATCTAAGTTTAACCCGCGGAACCTGCTTGCCCGTTGGAAACAACAAAAGATGCGCTCCAAGAGTGTATGAATGTTAATCAGCAGAGATATGAGTAAAGAAGGTTCCGGCCCTTGCTTTCTTCCCAACTTATTTTTGACTGCAATTGTTCATTCAGCCTATTCTCCTGATAAGTCCGACGTTGAGTTGTTTAGCTTATAGAGCCAAGGTCCGTAAAACGGGTTTGCATCTTATTTGGACTTTGGGTTCATTTTCTTCCTCTTGACTGAAGTAACGTTTCAGTCATAAAGCTACCACACCTGGAGCAAGGAATAATGGAATTGAGCAGATTTAATGAACGCTTAGGCATGCCTGGTTAGCAAGGATGATGCATATTTTCCGCTATTTCGAGGACATCCATCTTCCGTCTTGCCATGTCGTCCACATCTATAATACCCACCTGAGCACCAATGGTCCAATATATTTTGACCAACTTTTGGCATCTCTCGTGCACTAGTAACATGATCTGCAGATCTTTCAGCCATTTTGAAAGCGCTTCAGATTGCAGCAGACTGATTTAATAGCATGCTTTGAGCAGGTCATTTCTACTTCAGCAAGCTTCAGCCAATATGACTGCACTACATCAGCTTACACTTCATTCTGATTCCGGGCCAAAAGCAGGTTAAGAATTCTTTATTGCTAGATGGACTTTCATATTTATGTCAAGGATGTGAGTTTGCAATGCACGTGGAGATGTGACAAAAAGTACGGTCTGAGTCAGATATCAAGTATGATCACGTGAGACTAAACATGATAGGAGCACATGTAGGAACATAACAACCAAAAGTTTAGAGGGCTAATGGTCACAAGTTTAATGATCAATGTGTAGGCCCAAGGACACGGTCCAATGCCAGGTTCTAACACTTAGGGTGTTTTTGGATATGAGATTTTGAAATACTGGGTATTTCTAAATGCCCTCATTTCGAAATATCTTGTTTAGAAGAAAGGAAGCAAAATGTTGTTAAAAAAGGTGGGAGACAAGATTCTTAAAAAACAGGGAACTGGTTATTGTGGATTTGTAAATTATTGATTGGAGTGGATTTGACAAATAACTAGTTCAAATCACTCCGAAAATTTGAAAATTCCCTTTCGAACTATCCAAACAAGATATTTTGTTCAAGTGATTTACAAATATCCTACCAAAGTCAAATCTCCAGTTCAAATCCTATATCCAAACACACCCTTAGGTTCTTACTCTCTCTAGAATTCTCCATCCTTGAGAGTTTTGGAGTTAGATGATGGTGAACTTGTCAAAACTGTTGTGAAAATGAGTTCTTAAATTCACTATCTATGCCCAACTAAAATTGCCTTGTCACTCGTGGCACGTGGCACTCCTCGGAGGTGTCACTTCGTATAGGGTACGAAAAATGTCATTGTTCAGTCGGACCATCAAGCGACCTTACTCACTTGGCCTTGGCTTGCCTCACATAGCTTCAACTTGTATCCCTAGGCAATGACTAACTCAGACAACAGTACAGTGGTCAGAGAACACCCCTGGTACAACCACCAAACCTATAACTTTGCTTAGTCCTACGAGGGGCGTTAAGAGATGCAGGAAACCCAACAATGGTGGCAAAGGCCCATTGCTCGACTATTAGGCAAAGTAGGTGTGATGCCCTCTACAGACCTGCTGCCATGTTAGAGCGATCCGAGGGTCATGATCCTTGGTGCCGATGAAGAGCCTCGTTGACAAAACACATAGACTAGTCACACACTCACCATGGCGCAAATAGTGTTCCAGATGTGTTGCCCATCCAGAGGTGAGTCCTTGCCGGAGCACCTAGAGCATGCTAAGCTAGTGTCTGGTGGATTTGCCGAGCTGACAGAAGTAGAGCTCTCGTACCGAAGGACTTGGAGCTCCTTGCCGCAGATATTCTGGGGATTTTGCCTACATTAACACTTAGTTGCTGGCAGAAAAGTATTTGAGAGCAGAATTGCGTGTGGGTAAGAGTTGTGCAATGAAAAAAGATCCATGAGAACATCGGAGCTTAGAAATTAGTAAGTTTAGAATGTAACTTAGTATGAAATCTTTTTTCCGTAGTGGCTGAGATATATTTGCATGAAAAATTGGATGGTGGAAAGGAAAAGAGTATGTGGCCACTCTTTGCCAAACACTTGTCATGCAGGGCCATACTTTGAGCCATGACCAACTTTATTGGGATTGGAAAGCTAAACCAGGTTAATTCTCATCTTTTCATTTGATAAGTATCCTTGTTCATTAAGGATTCCCTTCTCAGGATTATCACCTATCTCATAAGAGAAGATAGCCTCTTCTCAATATAAAAATGCACTTGAGACAAAGAGGCCATGTAAACTTTAACACCAAAACCCTTGCTCTCACACCGTCTTGTGTTATCCTCTCCGAATACTAGCTTAGTGTTTGCGCTGCTGGGCAAACTCACTATCAATCGTGTACCTTCGACACAACCGATGAACTGCGTCGGATCTTTTTTGCCTCTCGGGCCTGAGGACTTCGCTAAAAAGAAAAACTCACTGATAATAAAACACTAACTCGATCGATAATCGATGCGCCCACTTGAATTACAAACACTACTGTGATTGTGAATTGAACACAATTCTTACGACGAACTATACTTCCTATCGAAGCTACACAAATCATCTAAAAGTCTTCCTACGAGAGAACTATGCAAGCTATCTACGTTATTTTCTTAGTCTAATATAGTTGGAAAGATTGACAACCCCTCTTTCTGTTACCTTTCATCTGTTTTATATTTGAGAATATCTGTAACCGCCTTTCTTTGGTAACTGACATCCTTTATCTTTATTAGAGACACTTCTCGTTCTTCATGATCAATGATTACTTCTGAAAACTCCTTAATTGTGTCCATCGTGGTTCATTTCAAAGTCCCCACTAACCGACTTCCATGGTGCGTTATCGATCGTAACATTGATTGGCGGTTTCCTCCTTCTTGTGCGGCTTATTCAAATATTTGGTTCTCCCGCTTTTTTGCTCATTTATCTACTTCTTATAATTCGGTAACAGATGATAATTACTGTAATCGTGCTCTTTTCTACTTCCTTCATTCATGCATTCTTCTGTGGTTATCATTATGCCACGTGTCTGCATACTACTGGTAAAAATATTAGGTGCCAACATTGCCCCCTTTAACTCGCGCGATGAAACAATTGAGTGAGTTAACTTTGTTCGCCTCACCTTCTGTCGCTTTTAAACTCTCAACCGTTTTTATCGAAGCTGCTTTAACTTGATCTTTATTCTTTATCAGGGGTTTTCTTCAATAAACCCTAATCCCTCAATTGCTCCTTCCACTACTTCCTTCAGCGACTATGGTGAAGACAAGAACTGTTCCTCATGGCGATGAGGGAGATGGAGTAGAGTGTCCTCCTAACCCTCGGTGGGGTGTTGGGGCTCTTATGAATCATACTGATCCTATCGATTCTCGCATTTTGATCCCTTATAGGAAACGCCTAACACTTACCCCGCACATTTTATGTCCCTCGTTTAGGGTTCGTCCTCAACCCCTAAAAGGATACCCAGTCAATGACTCAGAAAAATTGCTGCTCAGTTCGCCTTTTCTAAATTGGAAGGGTTGGAGTGAAACTGGTTTGCCGATTAGATCTTGACCAACTCTGATTCATGCCGATTGGGGTTTATGGGTTGATCGTTTGTTTTTTACCTACGCCGATCAATGGAAATGCAAGGTATTTTTGAACTCATCCACATGTCTAAAACTCCTCCCAAAGTAGATCGATGGCTTTTGTCTAGCTCTTTTTGTTTTAGGTCAACTACTACCAATGCCCTTTTGTTAAGGATCAAGATGATGGCCCCTACCATACTCGATGTTTGTGCCCTAACGGGCCTTCTGCCGATTGGTGGTCATGCTAATGCTTTGACTTATCATAATCCTATCAATCTGTCTCTAGATGTTTCATCTTCTAAATATTCTGAGACCTTTGAAAGATATTTTCTTAGGTCAAAGAATGTTAATTCTTCTCCCAATTTAAAAGAGTTAGCCATTTCCTTTGGATGTGGCTTTCTCGTCATGTTTTCTGTGTCTTTAGTCTTTCCTTGACCAAAGAGTATCTGAACTTAGCTATCAGCTTAGCTCATGGTAGGGAGTATGCTCTTGCACCCTTAGTATTGGGTAATTTGTATAGGTCGATGTTTACCATGGTGGAAAAGAAAATTCATTAGAGCACTGGTGGTCCTTTTTGGTTGATGCAACTGTGGTTGAATGCTTATTTTCCAGAATTTGGTCCCACAATTCTTGATCAACCTGATTCTTTCTTCTTGAATTATGGTCGCCGCTTGTCTTTGGTTGACATCAGGCTCCATTCTTTTTATATTCTGTTTCCATTTCTTTTTTGACTTCAATTTCTACAAGCGTGGACACCCTTTTCTTGCCCGATCAATTGATCCTCACTAGTTTAAGAACCTCCCTACTTACATAAACAATACTATGTCCATCGAATTCCAAGATATGGTTCGAAGGATATGGGCTAGTTTTTTTTGCGGGCGATTTCTTCATTCAAGTGGTCAAATTATTACCACTCCTTCAGGATCTTGTGGATATGAGCGGTATACTCCTTCTCAATTTGGCCAGCAGTTTGGTTTGGCGCAAGGGATCCCAGCCCCATTTTTCATAGATAACGGCTTCTTGGAAGCTAAAGAAAGAATTAAATGAATCACAGTGAACCATATCAGGAAAATAAAAAAAACCGTTGATGAATCGATGGACACTTTTGTCATGTCCAATTTCGAGATTTGTACTGCTAGGGCAGTTACCCCTTTCGACTCCTGTTATCAAGAAAATGTCTCGCAATTATATGATGGCATCACTTATGCTTCTTGTATGGTTCGTTTAGCTGTGGACAACCCATATCGACCAGGTATCCTCTTTTCTTTTGATGCCATTCATAGTCGATTTTATTCTTTTCACCACATCTTAATTTATCAATGTAGGAAATATCAATCAACCTGCTGCCTCTAGGAAAAGGGATCGATCTCCTTCTGCAGGACCTTTTCAAGCAGTATCGAGTAGAAAAGGGAAAGAGCCCGTTACTGAATTTTCCTCAGAAAAACATGAAGTTGATGATGACTCAGATGATTCTTCTGAGGATTTAGTCTCCGAAAAGGGGAAAGAATTTGAAGACATGGGAAAAAAAGATGATGAAGAAGATAATGTTCTTCTTATTCATCAAAGAAAAGTAATTAGAGAAAGGAAAAGGCAATTTGAGCATGTATATGGTGATATCTCTTCTATCCATCCATCAAACAAACCAATATTGGCTGTTCCTCTAAGTGTTGCTTTCCCCTCTCAGACTACTTCAACTTTGGTTACTTTCCAGCCAGGTTTGAATCTTTCTGTTTATCGTATCATTTTTTTGATATACACTAAGAGCTTATTTCGACCTTTATTTTATCTTCACGGAGCTGATCAAGATGTTAGATCATTTGAAAAACCTTCTGCTGAAATGGGGACTTCTGCAGATATTGTTCTTGAACAAGAATCTCCTCCTGCCCCAGCCAATCAATCAGGATCTCCTTCAAATCTTCCAACCAAATCGAAATCTACCAGGAAGAAAAGCATTGCTTGCAAAACTCGTTTTAGCGCAAGAACCATGTCTTTGAAGGTAAAAAATCTTTTTGTTGGCTCTTGTATTTATTTGCTAAATTTCATTATTTTATCCCTTTATTTAGGATTTAGGTGGTATTACCATCGATTTGACTCAGGAGAGTGTCAGCAAAGGTGACAATTCCGATGATACTTCTTCAAATGCTTTTGCCAGCACGGAGATTGATACGGAGATCACTAGTAGTAGGGCGTCTCCAGCTCTTACTCCTTATCGATCAGCTTCATCCCCTCAACAGGTTTGTAAATTTCCGACCATTGTAACATGTTATTATACTAATGACTCATACTTTATTGTTGTCTATTTCATAGATCGATAAGCCTTGCCATATTCCAGATGAAGAAGATTATGATGATCTTTCTATTAATCACCATTCTGAACAACCAGGCGATGTTGCTTTGCCTAATCTTTCCCCTGTTAAAACCTGCCCTCCGACTGAAGGTAGCTTCTCTGCTGATGCAGATCTGGCTCAAGGTCCTAAATTCACACCTGCAACATCTAGTCATGTTGCCCCTGTCCCTTCAATGTCTGAGTCATCAGCTCCTCCAGTTGTTTTTAGTTCTCCTTCAATCACCCAGATGATAACAGAGGCTACATGTATCTTGGCTGCTCGACAATCTTCTGCTCCTATTCCAGCTGTTGATGACATCAACTGTAAGTTCTTGCAACTTCAGTCAGTCATTAGTGCCTTTTCATGTCCTTCGAGCAGTACACCGGCTTCGCCTTCTAGTGTTGTTGCGGCTGCTATTCTTAACGTTTTTAAAAGTTTGCTTAGCCATTGTCTTCCTGATATTCTGGCTAATGAGGAGGCCGTCCGAAGATGAACGACCTGATTGATACCCACGCTGATAACACATCAGCTTTGAATGTTGCTCAATCGGCTTTAATTTCTACTTTAAAATTTTAAATCTCTCTGATATCAGCTTCTTAGAAACAAGGTATGGGCATTAGATCTAATGTTCAGATAGTAAATCGAGATATTAATGCTCTAAACATCCAAGTCCAAGAGAAACATCAGATTAGTTTGCAGATTTCTAGAGAGATTGATGAGATTAAAGTTGAAAAGAAAGAGTTGGAAATAAAGATGAATGCGCTGAATCAGAAAGAGCAAAATCTGCTGGAACAGCAAAATAGTGCCTATCAAGAGGCTGTTCATTTAGTCGCAGCTATGGAGGAGCCTTTAAAGAAACGAGCTAAAACACAATCTCAGCTTGGTTTTGCTGACCAAATTATGATTAGGGCAGAAAATCAGTGGGCAGAAATTCAATCTGCTTTTGATATTTGATGTAAATAGTTACTTTTGTTGCTTAACTTTTGTTTTTGAACTATTATCAGTAACGAAACTGCTTTCTTTACATTTTACTTGCAGTTTTCTTTTATTTTGCTTTCTTAACCTTTATCAGGTTAGTGCAAGTTATCCCTATCTATTGACTCTATTCCTTCCACACGGAAGGGATATACCTTTTTAGGTATCGACCATTTATCGGCTTAGCATGCAATTGTCCTTCAAGTGATTTCAACCAATATGCTCCACCTCTTAAAACTTTATGGACTACAAAGGGTCCTTCCCAATTTGGCGACCACTTACCAAATTTTGAGTCTTTTGAACCTATGGGTAGTATAGTTTTCCACAATAAACTTCCCTCTTGAAATGTTTGGGTACGACTCTTCGATATAAGATCTACTTACCCTTAGTTTTTGTGCATAAAATCTATCCAATGCATCCAATCGATGGTCGTCCAAATCCTCCAATTCAATTGCCATGGCCTCGTTATATTCTGCCACTGGCAAACTATTTTGCATGGCTACACGGAAATACCTTACAGTTATTTCCATAGGTAATACATGATCATGTCCATATGTTAAAGCATATGGAGTTATCCCAGTACTGGACCTAGGGGAAGTCCGAAATGCTCAAAGAACCTTCGATAACAGACAGTGCCAGTCATTCGGGGTGTCCTCAATAGCTCTCTCCATAATGTGCTTAATTGATTTATTTGTTGCCTCGGCTTGGCCATTCGTCTTTGCATAATAGGGAGTAGAATTTATTATCTCAAACCTTTATTCTTTGGCAAACTCACGTATTTGCCCCCCAGTAAAAACGGTACGACTATCGGCCGTGATTGTTTGAGGTAATCCGAATCGATGGATTATGTTCTCTTTGATAAAAATGATTACACTATCTTGTGTAACCGCTTTCATAGGCTTAGCTTCCGTCCACTTCGTAAAATAATCGGTTGCTACAATTATAAATCCATGTCCTTTGGATGAGGAAGGATGTATCTGTCCTATTAAATCCATGGCCCATCCTCTAAATGGCCATGGCCTTACTATCGATTGTAATTCAATGCATGGCGCACGATGGATGAATCCATGTTTTTGGCAAGCCTCACACCCTTTTGCATATCGGATGCAATCCTCCATTATGGAAGGCCAGTAATGGCCATGTCGTCTAATTAACCACCTCATTTTGATTCCTGCTTGGTGGGCGCCGCATATACCTTCTTGTACTTCAGCCATCACCTGTATTGCCTCTTGTTGTCCTAAACATCTAAGTGCCAACCCTTCTGGCGTTCGTTTAAGTAAATCATTGTCTAACAAGAAATATTTGGTTGCCTGTAATTTTACTTTTGTATCTACTTTTGACTCTGGATTTTGTGGATACTGAATGATTGGCGTTCTCCAATCGTTTTGAACCGTATCGATTGGGTCAACCATTTTTAAATCTTTATACCTGTCATTGACCACTGGCAGATACCTTGACACCTTCACCCATTGTCCATCGACTCCTTTAGGGACTTTTAAACCTGAGGCTAATTGAGCCATTACGTTGGCACTGCTATTATTTATCTGGGGAATATGGGTTATAGTTACATCATCAAATCTTGCCAATAGATATGTTGCAATGCTGAAGTACATCTCTAAACCAGGGGCATTGCATTTAAATTCTCTGTTCAATTGTTTTATCACCAGTTGAGAATCTCCAGATATTTGCACTGTAGTGATGTGCATGTCCAATAGTATTTCCAAACCAATGATTAAGGTTTCATATTTTGCCTGATTGTTAGAGCAATCTTTTTCAATCTGGAAAGCAAACTGATGTATATTACCATCAGGAGAGATTAACACTATACCAGCACCAGCTCCTTGGCTAGTTTTTGACCCATTAAACGTCATTCTCCAAGGAGAAATACCCACATATATCATCCCATCCTCTGGGTTACTACTTGGATGATTTGCTAAGAAATCAGCCAATGGCTGTCCTTTCACAGCTTTTTGAGGAACATATGTTAATTTGCATTCTATCAATGCTAGGACCCATTTACCCATTTTTCCTCTCAACACTGGTCTAGACAACATATATTTTATTAAGTCGGTTTGTGCTATAACTAGCACATCAAACGACAATATATAATGTCGAAGTTTAACTGCAGTAGCATATAGAGTCAAACATAGCTTTTCAACAACTGTATATTTTTTGTTCAGTTACATTTAAGCCTCGACTGAAATAGTAAATAGCGTGTTCAAATCCCTGGTCGTTTTCTTGGGCCAAAAGACTTCCAAGAGATGACTGTGCTGCTGATACATATAACTTCAAAGGCCTCCCGATCTTCGGTGGCATTAGTACAGGGGGTTTGGTTAGATACTCTTTAATCGATTGAAAAGCCGATCAATGCTCTGCTTCCCATCGATATTCTGTATCTCCTTTCATCCCTAATAATGCTAGAAATGCTTTTGTTTTTCCTGCTAGATTAACAATGAATCGAGAAATTGACTTGCCCCAAAAAACGCTGAAGTTCTTTCTTATTTGAAGGAGGTTTAGCACTTATAATGGCCTTTGCCTTGTTCTTATCAATTTCGATCCCCTTTTGATGGACCAAAAATCCTAAGAAGTTACCTGCAGAAACTCCAAATGCGCATTTCATTGGGTTCATTTTAGGTCATGTCTTCTCATCCGTATAAAAGCATTTTCTAAGTGTTCAACATGCTTTTGAGAATCGTCCAATTTAACAACTACATCACCAATGTATACCTCTAAAAACTTGCCAATCATATCATGAAAAATTAAATTCATTGCCCTTTGATATGTTGCTCCAGCATTTTTTATACCAAAAGGCATAACTACCCACTCAAATGTGCCTATCGCACAAGGACATCTAAATGCTGTTTTATGAATATCTTCATCTTTAAGGAAAATCTGGTTATATCCCGCATTCCCATCCATGAATGACATAATGGCATGCTTAGACACAGAATCAACTAACATATCTACAATAGGCATGGCATATTGATCTTTAGGAGTAGCAGAATTTAAATTTCTAAAATCAATACATACTCTAACTTACCATTTTTCTTTAAAACAGGAACTATGTTCGACATCCATTCGACATACCTGGCTGGTCTGATGAACTTGGCCTTGAGAAGCTGCTCGATTTCTTCCTTCGCCGATAACGTTACTTCATTCGACATTTTTCTAGGGCTTGCATAAACGGCTTGAATCCTTGTTTGATAGGTAGTCTGTGTTCCACTAGCTTCCTATCTAAACCCGGCATTTCTTAATAACTCCACGCAAAGCAGTCTTTGTATTCTTTAACTAAGTCAATGACTTTTCTCCTAATTTTGAACGATAGTTGGGCGCTGATGTAAATAGGCCGTGGATCAACTTCTGTCCCCAAATTTACCTCGATCAATGGATCTTGTGTTTCTATCCTCAGATCATCCAACTTGGCTGGTGCCAATCTAAGATCTTGTAATTGAATTCTATCTAATCGGTCTTTCTCATCATCTTCAACGCATTTTGCCCAATCGATAAGTGATAATCTTGCCAATCTTTTCTCCATGGCATAGACCATTAACTTCCTTCTTCCTGTCCTCTTCTAAGCTCGCCCATATCTTCAACCTCTATCGACTGATCTTCAGAATGTTTATCATTTCTTTCTATTTCCAAATTTTCTGCAATGGAGGCACATTCTAGTTCCCATTGCATTCCTTTCTTTCTCGATGATCGTCAATCCATTAAAAACTCTCTTCTTGTATGTTTGGTAAGGACCTTCTACTTCCAGGTCCAACCATCGAATTGATTCCTCGACATTCCACTAAAACCCCATCTTCATCTAGGATTAGTGGTTCTATTTTCTGCTGATAAAATTTAGCTTCAAGACAATTTGACTCTGCTAAAAATGGCTTGTCATCAGCCCAAACTAATTCGGCCACCTTCTTGGCATTTTTTTCTTCCCTCTAGAATATTAAAACCTGATGAAGTGATGATGGTATGCAGCCGTTTACATGTATCCAATCTCTTCCAAGCAAGGCGTTGAAACTCGAAGAAGAATCAATAACGAAGAATGGCAACATCTTTGTTTTCTTTCCAATGGTCAATTATATTGGGACCACACCCTTTGGTTTGGAGATTTCTCCTGCAAAGTTACACACCATGATTTCAGAGAATTATATCTTTTTCGTCTTTACACAGTTTCCTCAGCATTCTGGTAGGCAAAATGTTTACCGCTGCTCCATTATCGACCAATACTCTGGCTACTGGTTGACCATCCACAGTGTGGAGATAAATAAAGGCTTTAAATGCCTTGTCTTTTGAGGATCTGGTTTTGTCAATATGATTCTATTTCCGCGATCGATCATTATTCCTTTGTCTGAATGGTTTTGGCTAATTTCACTTGCTATTCTATCCCCTTCTTTAACCGCAAAGCTGTTTGGTACTAGTGTTTTTTCGTCCTCCACGTCTTTTTCATCTCGAATCATTTGCTCTCCTTTTGCTTTAAATGTGAGGGGAAGAACAAACACCATATTACAGTCGATACTTGTTTCGTGTTCTCCAAAAAATAACCTTCTTTTGGTTTCTACCTTCTTATCTTTGACCATTGCCTTGTTTTCTTTCTTCACTTCTTTTTCTTTTTGAATATCCATCTTTTCTTCCTTATCAACCGACATCTGCTCAAGTGGTTGAAAATTTCCTTTTGCAATCATTGCCTGAAGAACCTCTTCCTCTGTTTGTTTCTTAAGTTGAACTTCAGTTAAGTTCAAACCCTCTTCTTCTCTTGTCCAAGTCCACTTCCTCCTTTTGAGCTGGGCTTGTTTGATCTCTAATTCTCTCTGCATTATGGCTGCAAAATTCCTTTGAACTCAACGCTTCTGTGTTCGGTTTAAACCTTGATATGTTTAAGAGAAAGTACTCTCTCTTGTCCAACTGTATGCCAACCTTCATCAGAAGGGATTTTTGGTTTCAACATCCCAGATTCTTCTCGGTATCTTTGCATCGCCCGAAATTCATTTCTTTGTCCGGCTGGTATAGGATTTTTTCCTTTGTAATTTTTGGACACATATGTTGGATCGAATGGTCTAGATCTTGGTTTCACCATCTTTGAGCCAAAATGTCCAGCTCCTATGTTTTTTGATAGATGACTTGATTAGCCATATTTGGCTATCTAAAACTTATACCTGACATAAAAAACTCCGATTTTCTTGGCCTGTCTTCTGGTACTGTTTCTCGACGCATCTTATCTTTTGTCAAGCGCTCTTTTCGCCGCATTTTCTCTGACCATTCTCTAGAAGAACCACAACTCTAACATATTGGCTCTCCTATTGGTCCAATTTTTGACACAGAAGTGCCCATCTTCAAAATCACACTTCTTTTGTTGGAACTGCTTTCTTCATCAGCCCATAGAAAATTTCCTTTTTTTTCTGTTTCTACGGTTGAATATCTCGTCTGTATCATATTCTAAACTCAACATACCTTTAATTTCCCTCATGTTACAGTCTCTTTCCAAAGGCTTTCTCATCTTGAAATTGTCATCACCAGAACTTTCATCCTCCCTTGAACAATCGATTGGGTTGTAGTCCACCGATACCATATTTACATCGAGCACCATCTCTAGAAAAGGATCATTGTCTACTTCCATCACCTCTTTCTCTTTGTCCACGAATTTGAGGAGTCCAGCTTCGATTTGATCTTGCACCGCATTTCAAAAAATAACACAATTGTTAGTATTATGACTAATAGTATTGTGCCACTTATAGAATTTTGGCTTCTTATCCTTCGGTATTCGAAGAGGTCCTTGCAGCTGAATGAATTGAATCTGTAGAAGATGATCAAAGATCTGATCTGCTTGATTTATATCGAACGAGTATTTCCTCAACGGAGGCGATGGGTTCAACTGTTTGGTTGTCTCGAAGGCAAGCTGATGGGATTTTTGACTTTAACCAGAGTATCACAGGTGACTGGCTTCTTCCCAACCATCTCTGCAGTGTCTACCTCTAGATCGATGGGATCTTGGTAATACGTTCCCATTGAAGAATTTTTCTTAATATGTTCTTCCTTCAACAAAGTTTCATATCGAGTGTGATTCATTTCTACAAGAAATTCGTTCGTACTCTTTCCCCCCTCGAGAACGCCTTCCGCTTGATTTGAAACTGGAAATCCTGGAACCTTCGCCTTCACTACTATTTTCGCTCTGGACGATAACTCAAAAACATTTCTAAATTCCATTCCCTTGATTTTTTTTCCTAATTTCGAGATCTAGGCCATTGAGAGCTAAATTTGCCAATTCTAATTCTGGCATTTGAAAATGACATTTATTTTTTGAGGCTTTGAATCTTTCCAAAAACTGTGCAACATTTTCTCCTAAATTTGTTTCAGCCTAGCCAAATCAGCCAACAAAATTTTAGGCTCCATTTTAAAAAATTGAGCATGGAATAAAGCTTTCATGTCTCTGAAAGAGAACACTGAATTAGGTGGCAAATTTGTGAACCATGAGAATGCTACGCCAGCCAATGAATTTTGAAAGCATTTCAACTTGACCCAATCAACTTGGCCTAAGTCTCCACATTGAAAGGTAAACCTAGCGATGTGTTCGATGGTCGACTGATTTCCTTCACCATGGAAAGACTGAATTCTGGGATCTTTACCCCTAGGTATTTCCCACTGATCGATATCATCAGGTATGGTTTTCGATATAAAGGCCTATCAATAGGCCTGTATCCCTGACCCATTCCAACTCGTGAAAATTCATGAGGAAATTGTGGCATCTGATTCATTTTAACTCGATGAAATTCATGTGGTAGATGAGGCACTTGGCCCATTCCAACTCGATAGAATTCATGTGGTAGGTGTGGTACAAGTCTGTAACCTACCCTTTCTCTTGTTTATTTGATCGTTATCGGTCGTCTCTTCGAATATTGGGTTTTCAAACCTATTCACCCTTTCTAGGTTTCTCTTGTGAGGAGGAGCGTAGGTACCCTCTACTCCCTGATTAGCATAATGCTGGCTGTACCCATTTCTAGGGATGTTGATACTATTGGGCCATGAAGCAGGATTCTTTGTTCCACTTCCTCCTACTTCTTTCCTATTTGGCCCGTTTTCCCCTCTGTCGATAGGTGCGGGAATGTACCAACCAAAATCATGCGGTTGATTTAAGCTTAAACCATTTTCTTGCTTTACAGCATTTTTGATCCTTATAGGAGACCCGTCGATCTCCACATGATCAACATGATCGATAATAGGGGCTTTCCCCTTTTGCAATTTCGAATTTACTACTTTAGCGATAGAAGCAGTCTATTTTTAGATTTCTCTTGACAGACCTTTTACCATTTCTTTTTCAGAGGTATTTCTTTCCTCTGAAGCTCGCTTCACTTCTTCTACTATTTTAGAACTGAATTGATTCTGTTCAATAACCAATTTATTCATAGACATAGTTTGATTCTCCATAACAATCATAAATCTAGATACCATGTCTTTAACTTCTTGGTTTGATGAACTTACCTGGTCCAGTAACTGTGCCAAAGTTTGACTACTGTGGCCGATATTCGGCATCCCCAGGTTAAGACTTCCACTGTCACTGGAACTTCCTCCGTTGAAATTTCCTGAGTCTTGAACGTTAGCGTTCATACTTTCAGTTCCATTCATGCCATTAACGGCTTGATTATTTCTTGTTTCTTCCGAGCCGTTACCATTGTTGTTGGTGTTTGGATTATCGATACCATTAGTGGTACCATTTCGCCTCACAACATTGCTCCTCGTGCTGGGCATAGTTTTCTTTTTTAGCTACCTGATCCCACCGGGCGTGCCAATGTTTGCGCTGCTGGGCAAACTCACTATCCATCGTGTACCTTCGACACAACCGATGAACTGCGTTGGATCTTTTTTGCCTCTCGGGCCTGAGGACTTCACTAAAAAGAAAAACTCATTGATAATAGAACACTAACTAGATCTATAATCGATCCCCACTTGAATTACAAAAAACTACCGTGATTGTGAATTGAACACAATTCTTACAATGAACTATGCTTCCTATCGAAGCTACACAAATCATCTAAAAGTCTTCCTACGAGAGAACTATGCAAGCTATCTACGTTATTTTCTTAGTCTAATATAGTTGGAAAGATTGACGACCCCTCTTTCTATTACCTTTCATCTGTTTTATACTTGAAAATATCTGTAACCGCCTTTCTTTGGTAATTGTCATCCTTTATCTTTATTGGAGACACTTCTCGATCTTCATGATCAATGATTACTTCTGAAAACTCCTTAATAGTATCCATCGTGGTTCATTTCAAAATCCCCACTAACCGACTTCCCTGGTGCGTTATCGATCGTGACATTGATTGGTGGTTTTCTCCTTCTTGTGCGGCTTATTCAAATATTTGGTTCTCTCGCTTTCTTTGCTCATTTATCTACTCCTTATAATTCGGTAATAGATGATAATTACTGTAACCGTGCTCTTTTTTACTTCCTTCATTCATGCATTCTTCTGTGGTTATCATTATGCCATGTGTCTGCATACTATTGGTAAAAATATTTGGTGCCAACACTTAGGCATCAGAGATATTCATATGTTGGATCTCCATCCATTGAGTCACCGTTGTCTTCTTTGTTTTTATGCAGATCCATTCATAAGTGATTTGCGATCCCTCTAGATTTTGTTCACAATATTTTGGCGCCGTCTCTGGGACCAACTAAGCCTGCTCATCGTCGATCTCATGGCACTAATCTTTGAAAACCCAAATCTAGCCGGCCAGGCCAATCTGATGCAACAAGACCATAAAAAAACTTCCAATTTTTCCTCTACGTCAACTCTACGAACTACAAGTCGTCGAGTGGCCGAAGAGCGTGAAGGCCATTCCCGAGGCTCCTCACGAATTGCCGACTCCTGTGGTAAAAACTCCACACGGGTGCAAAAGGTTCGATTGACCAACATTGCAGATCGGCGTACGTACCCCCATGACAACTGCTGCTGTTAGGCCTTTAACTCCTTTACAAACAACGTCTTAGTAGCCCGATCTTCTCGCTACTGTCACGCCCTTAATATTTGTGGAGAAACCCAGACATGGTTTTTACTAATCTTAACCATTCAAATACCTTAAATACCTTTAGAGGTAGATCACAACAATATGTTATCTATTAAACTTTCAATCTAAGATCACTTCCATATTTCACAATGACCAATATCCATCTTATTACATTCTTTCATAATAAAACAAAGGCTACTTTACTCGTCTCTTACATCTATCTCATAATAGATTACAAATTCTTTACTAGGAAGTTTCTTACTTAACCACGTCTGTCAATCCTATGCTCAACTTCAAACAATTCCTGATAATCTGAAATTCTGGGGATAGCATAAAGCCTAGTAGAGATAAGCATACGCACGCACCCACAAAGTACGAAGCACATCTTATCGATAATAGCACTTGATGTTGATAAAGTAGATACCAAAGGTGCATGGTGAATGCCAAAACCACTGCACTAACTTTCAATTCAAAATCAGATTAGTAACAAAATCAAATAACTTGTATCAGTGGAGAATAACTGTCAAAGTAATGAATGCCCATAGGTAACTGCATCAGCAATGGGCCAAAATGTTTTCATGTGTTCAAAACGATCAAATATTAAGTTCAAAATGATTTTAATACTTTGGATAGCAATGTTCATAATTCAAAAAGACTCCAATAAATTCAATATCACTTTAATAACTCTTCAAAACATTTTCAGGTTGATCATATATCAAAAAGGAAGAAATCAATTAGTACATAGACAAAAACTAGGGGATCTATTTAGAAATGTTTCACACATGTTATCATTGACTCGTGACAAGGTCAAGGAAAATAAGATAACAATATCTGCTTATCCCACTGAGCTAGCCCATATTTTAATCCACGAGGGTAAGTTAGAAAGACAATCTCACATACATTGTGACACGGTTCACCATAAATGGGCACATATTAAGTAACATATGTGACTTGGCTTTGAATCATCAATCAAAAATATCATGCAAGATCAAACTGAATAGCTAAAGAAACAATATATGAATAGTTATGATAAACCCACCATTGCTCTACCAATTAAAATTTTGTTTTTACCTCCCATCTCATGGCTCCTCTCAGTTACTACATTTAACATCGTTTCTACCAAAAACAACACTACAATTTTCAACTTCATAAAATGCATTTATAAAAATTTCATGCACTCTATCATACCTTATCCTCCATGCAAAGGGGTCTTGCACATAACCAAAATTTTTTAAGGTTAATTATATTTTAGTCCCTCGTACTTTCCCCGCCTTTTTATTTTAGTCCTTGTACTTTAAAATCCTTTAAACCAGTCCTTATAATATGTGTCGTCATCAAATAACCCCCTCTGTTAGCTTTTTCAGTAAAAAAATGATCACGTGACAGGCACATGATCTATTTTTAAAGGGTATTTCTATCAAGCCATGCAAGATGGACGGGATTTTCGGGGTTTTTTTTTGCGTTGAAGAGTGAACAGACAACATAATGTCCAACAGTTTCAAACAAATCGGCAAAGAAGGACTGGGAATTGGGAGCATCTATAGTGTTTGACACTACCAGCAGATCCAATAGAAGAGCATGCCTCGATAGAAAGAAAAAAGTTGATCAAGTTCAAAGAAATCCAATTACCGTAAGTTGATCTATAAATTTTTTTCCTCAATGTGAAATGCTTTGCTTGAATCTCTATTTTTTTAATGTATAAAGACCTAGACTAAAAGCCTTTTTGATCTGTAGCATGTTGTATGTGTGTTTGTTTTTTGGCAGACACAAATTGTTGTTGGCATATAGTTGTTGTTTTTTTGTCTATTTTAAAGTGCTAAAAATTGGATTCTATTTGTTGGTTTAGGATTATGTAAAAGCTATAAAGTTTGCATTTTAAATTAGGGCTTTTGATTTATGTGCATGATAGTGGATATAATTTCCTCTCTACTATATAATATGCCTTTTCTGACCAAATGGCCCCTCATTGCAAAGCAAAGCATATACGTTGTTTCCCTAATCAAGACATGAGCAATACAGTGATTTATGAGCGATAGAGTTACTTATCTCCTATAAGTAATATAATGTAGTTTAATTTATTTAATTTAGTACATTTTTTGAAGTCTTATGCAGTCCCTAGATCTTAGCTTTTCACTATAGAGCTTCATCATGGTGGAATTGTTAAACTGTTGCCTAAGTATGCTTATTTCGGGGGCTTTGTTGATCAAGTTATGAATTGTGCTCCTGATTTTATGTATATGTGGGAACTAAATAAGTTAGTAATGCAACTAGGGTATGATGGCCTATGTGGGTACTACTTTGGACTCCTCCAAGAGCGATTGGAAACTGGTTTAGTATATATAGCAAATGATCACTTTATAGTTTACATGCTTGCCAGTTTACGACCTGATAGAACCATAGAAGTGTATGTTAAGGATAGTGCGCACCACTTTTGTTAGAGAGTCAAGTTGGTGACAATAGTGGCAACTTAGTTAAGGTTGATGTGGATACCAATGGAGTTGAGTTAGTCAGTGATGACATGAATGAAGTTGTTGGTGGCAGCACTGAAGATGGTAGAAATTGTGTGGGTGTTAGTACCCCTGAAGTAATTGTTGATGAGATTACTGAAGCTGTTAATGACAATGCTGTGGATGGTACCCCTAAAGTAATTGATGATGAGGTAATGATAGTGCTGTGGATAGTAATGGACAAGAAACTACATTTAGTGGGCATAATGCTAGTGCAGGAGATACTGATTGAGATGGTAGCAGTGAGGATGAGCCTGTACACAACTAAGATAGACTCTATGAAAGTAATTACCTAGTATTTGCTGATGAAGATTGTGAACCAGTGCAAGCAAGTACTAAGCCAACTGAGGGCGTTATAAATCCAACCCAAATAGTAGTGTGCCCAACCAAAACATTAATGACATTAATGAGCAGCAACAAAACCTTGGTGAACCAACCCTTGATAGCACTGAGGCAACCCAAGACATAAATGAGTCAACTCAGCCTGTCTTAAACCCAGCTTTGGATAATGCACACATTGATGGAGTTCTAGTGGATCTTATGCCAAAAACTGTAAAGTTATCAGATGAACCTAGAAGTGTTGATGAGTCATCTAATGAAGATGACGGGTCAGGGAAAGGCAAAAAACCATTTAAGAAGCCCTATTACCCAAAATTTACTTAGGCAGAGATGAGAAAACCTACCTTTGTTGTTGGGTAGTGTTTTAGCTTACACACTGAGTTTAAAGATGCTACTAGAGAGTATGCAATGAATGAAGGGATTCTCGTTTCATGAAAGAAAAATGGGAGGTCTAGGGTTAGGCAGTCTATAATAATGGGAGTTGTCCATGGAGTATATTTGCATCAAGAATGTTGATGCCAAGGAAGTAGGTTTGCACTCGACGTGGAGGTGCCACAAGCAATGCAGTCTGAGTCAGATGCCAAGTGTGCTGATATGTGACACAACAAGGATGGAGCAAGGGCAGAGACCAATGGCATCCCAGATAGAGCCTGAGGGTGGTAGGCTGGGAGGGCAATCATGCGGGGTGAATACACGACGACAGTAGTCTAATGCTTAGGTCCAGAGTCGAGGTCCTATATGTTTCTCTTTCTAGAATTCTAGACTGAGAAAATGAATGAGAGAATGAGTTCTGAAAATGTTCAAGTTCTTCTAATGAATTCTCAAGACCCCTATTTATAGAGGTTGAGATGATGATGTCATCAACTGACACGTAGTGCTCCCTGTAAATGACACGTCATTGAGGGGCCACAGATACCGGTGCTTGATGGACTGTTGGATCATATATTCACTCAGTCAGTCCTGCACGAGGTCGCTCTATCTGTCTGGAAAGATTGGCCCACACAACTCTTGTGTGGCCAGAGAACCCTTTGATCTAGCCACTGGTTTAAAGCCCTTGCAGAGTCCTATAGGGCATTGAGAGACGCTAAGGACCTGGTAGTAGTGGGAAAGACCCGACACCCAACTACTAGGTGGACTATGCGCGATGCCGTCCAGAGACCTACTCCCATCACAGAATGACCGGGTCATATTCCTTAGGGGTGCCGATGAAAGCCCCCAGTGCCGGAGTATGAAGGCTAGTCACGCAAACACCCTGACAGAGATAGTGTCCCGTAGGAGTTGCCTATCTCCCATGTGAGTCCTTGTGCTGGAGCACTTGGAGTGGGCCAAGGTAGTGTCATGGAGAAGCTGCCTACCCGACGGACCGAGGCAGCATCCTGGAGGATCCGTCTACCTGGTGGAAAGGGAGTTGAAGCTCCGTGGCAGAGATAGTGTCCTGAAAGAGTTGCCTATCCCCCGCGGGTGAGTCCTTGTGTTGGAGCACTCAGAGCACACCAAGGTAGTGTCCCGAAAGAGTCGCCTACCTGAAGGGCCAAGGTTGCATCCCGTAGGAGCCATCTACCTGGCAGAAGAGGAGTCTTCATGCCGAAAAACATAGAGCTCCCTCACGGATATATTGTCTTGGAGGAGCCACCTATCCCCATGGGTCAGTCGTTGTGTCGGAGAACTTGGAGAGTGCCAAAGTAGTGTCTCTGAGGAGTCGTTTACCTGGTAAAAGGGGAGCCTTCATGTCGGAGCACTTAGAGCTCCCTAACAGAGATAGTGTCTCGGTGGAGTCGCCTATCCCTGTGGAATGCTATACACTCTTGGGAGTGGGTCAAAGCATGTTCCATGACCAAGGCAAGGTGCACATGATATGGTGAAAGGATGGACCAAAGAGGGGGTGTGGTAGTGTGATAGAGAGCTAGGGGGCACGATTGTATTAGCGGTAAGGCACGTGGGCATGACATAGTGTGTGCAGTGTCAGGGCACGTGATAGAGAGCTAAGGGATGCGCCTATATTTGCAGCATGCCGCATGGGCACGGTGAAGTGTGTGCAGTACCGAGACACGTGACATCGAAACAACGCATGAGGCGTGGTGACGGGTGTCACGAAGATGGGAATTGTGCCAGAGGCATGTGACACCAAGACGGTGTGCGGGTATGGGCAACGAATGACAGGTGTCACAGAGTCGGCCGGCGGGTGTGGGCGACAGACATCGTGGAGTCGATGTGCAGACGCTAGAAACAGAGGTCATAGAGTTAGCGCACAAGCACGGGCAATGGGTATCATGGAGCATAAAGCTCCTAAGGGGAGGAAAGAACAAATGGTGAAGCAAGTAAGCCCCCAAAAGATGAGGGAAGAAGTCCTCTAGAGGTGAAGTGTGGAGTCACCGAGGGGTGAAGTAAGGAAGCCCCCAAGGGGTAAGTAGATGAGTCACCAAAGGGTGAAGGAAGAAGGTAGGCCGACCCCCTTGAGGTTAGGGAGGCCGACCTTTTTGATGTTGGGAAGGCCGTCCTGACACTTAGAGATTTTATGAAAAATAGAGAGATGTGCACGTGACTTGAGCATGCGTGTTGTTTGATTGGCTTGGGAGCGCTCAACATTGATCATTAAAAGTTGACTTGTCATAATTGAGGGACCGAAGAACGGTCTAAAAGTACATAGCCAGGATTGGATAGCAATATAAGCTCCCTGCATATAGTATGCGCAGAGGGGTAACCCTAGCGTATAGCTCATGCATATTCACAAGTCCATATATAGAAAAAAAATTTATGTTTGGTAGTCATCACTGAATGACAAGGGTGAGGAATAGGTGGCTTGAGCCACCTCGTGCACCACCAATTTAAGCCTAGGGATGCTTCGCGTCGATGCAGGGTACGACATGAGCCCGGTCAGGCACCGGGCCACGAGGGCACAGTTGAGCATCATGACGCATGGTGTAGTAATGGGTGCATGAGCACGATCAATGCAAATTTGGTAAAAGGTGTAAAAAAAATTCTAAGTGTAGAAGAGTGACGAAGTGGATAAATGAGGGAGCGACGTGAATGGTGGCGCGTGAGGTAAGTGTTGTGTCCTCAACGAAGAATTTTTTCTGGTTGTTTATGAGAATGGTGGTGATGATGGAAGGTGATGGTGGTCGATCGAGGTTGGCGTAGGAGTGAGGATCGAAGGCAAGAATGGGAAGGATAAGGGGCAGACCGAAGTATGTGGGACATTGGCCGAGGTGGTCAACCAAAAAGGAGCTGCAGGCCAATGGGATGGGTCATCGGCTTTGATTGTCAGCCGAGGATATCGGTTAAAGGGGTTCGATCGAAGGGAGTCGGCTGGACGTGGGGATGAAGGGAGGCCGAAGTGAGGTGGTCCGAATGGAGGGGGCCAAGGTTAAAGTGAGGTGATGGCCAAAAATGAGATTGCCGAGGTAGGAGGAAGGCTGAATTAGGTGGCCATGGTATGGGTGAGGCTGAAGAGGTGGCCTTAGAGTGGGGCAAGCCGAAGTATAATAAGGAATACAGTTGAAGTGGAGGGAAGGGGAGGGGCTAAAGGGGTGATGAGAGAGGTAGCCGATGGTAAAGGGGAAAGGGGGCCGAGGGTGGTGGGCCGAGGTAGAGGTGTGGCAGTCAAAGTGGAAAGGCCAAATGAGGAGGGGCGAGGAGGGGGTGGCCTATGGGAGTGGATTGACTTTGGATGGTCGGCCTCGGGCTACTGTTAAGGGTCGACGGGGGGGGGGGGGGTCAGCTGGTGTGGGGGGATCAGCAAGGGTAATTGGTTCGGCCTTGTGCTCTTTAGGGTGGCCAAAATTATCGAGGGAGATGAAAAAAGGAGAAGGGAAATAGGGGCCCACGATAGCTTGGGGCTACCGTGGGGGAGCAAGGGATGGGGGAGAGAAGAGAGGGATGGGGTTACTGGCGATGGTAGAGCACGATGCCTGAGTGGTTTTGCAGGCTGAAGGCCAGGGGAAGGCAGCAGCGATGGGACATGGGGCTTATGGAATTGTCATTGATCCAGGTTTTGAGGGGAGCTCTGACTATTTTCAAGTTGCATGGGTATTTTGGGGCAGGCATCAACTGCCTTTTCTTGTTAGGGCACCCATTTCTTCCCTGGGATCGAAGTTTGGGGCTTCGAGGTCTTTGATGGACCGACTGAGTCATAGGTTCATCGTGCGGCTACCTTGAGATGTCCCCAAGATTGAAGCTAGATGTTTTCAAGGAAGACCCAAAAAGTGTCTTTCATGTTCTTGATACAAATGGGTACAAGGGTCTCATCCTTGCTAAAATCGGTGCACTCCAAGCACTTGTGATGAAATTGTGTTACATATGCATTGAGGTCTTAACCGGGGTTCTGGCAGATTCCAGCATTGTCAATGATGGTCACGTGCTCTGTTTCATAGTAAAACTTGTTAAGGAAGAGTTGGACCATGTTAGGCCGGGAGTGGATAGTACTATCGGGAATCTGGTAGTACCAAGAGTAGGCGAGTCTAGTCAGGGACTTGTAAAATTCCTGAAGCTCAAAATATCTTCCTCCCCGTAATGCTCTAGGAAGCCAGCAAAATGGGTGAGGTGCTCGTGGGCGTTGTCCTCTTTCCTGTTGAAAAAGGTGAAAGCTGGTTGCTTGTACTTGACAGAGTAGGGCTTAGCAGAAAGGTCACCAGAGTAGGGAGCATGACCAGATAGCTTAGAGGAGGACTGCGGTAAGGATGACTGTTTGAGATAGTGTAGGATGGCATCAAGGTCATGTTTGGTGATATATGAAGTATGCATGGGTTTGTGCCTAGTCAGGATGATCCTGGCACCAAAGCCCCCAAACGGGGTGACCTAAGGCATTGAGGGGATAACAATGGTAGATAAGGGTTAGTGGTGGGGAGCAACTTCTTAGAGTATGGTTCGCATATGTAGTGCTAGTAGCTAGAGGTCGGCTGTTAGGAAGGGCTGACTGGAGTAAGTTGGGGGCATGAGTTATGTTTAGGTGTTGGTTGGTTTTGTGAGGGTTAGGCTATATCTCAAATGAGTCTTGAGTCTCTGAAGTACTCCGAGCAAGGGTAAGGCATCATACCTCGGGCTGAGGTGCCATGAGTCCTACTGTCGAAGGCCCAAAGGACCAATGCAGTGGTGGTCGTGATAGTGGGACTTGGGCAAGGTTCAGAATTCGCCCAAGCCTTGAAGGCTGGATCAAAGCAGGAAGGCCCAAACCTAGAGCTTAGGATGACGTAAGGTGAGCAGCAGGCACAGGGTGGGCAGCTCTGAGGCCTTGAAAAGTCACTGACTGTGAAGTCAAGACTTGGATTGATTTTTGCAATTCTAATATCGTGGCCATGAGAGATAATTGAGAGTCTTAGATTTTGATAATGGTAGGTACGAGGGGTTGGATTGTGGTGTAAACGATCCCAGCCACATTGGGTGTATTCATCTAAAGGAGAGCCTAGAGTTGGCTGTGGCTGGTCCTCTTGGTCTTCAAGGCGATGCTCCTCTTGGATGGCTTAGTTGAGGCTTTGGCTGGTAGTTCTGGTAGCCTCCATTGCTGAGGCATGGTTGGATGGGTATGTCAGGCGAGGGACGAACTACACTGTGATGCTTACCTCCCCAGCAGAGTCGCCAAAATGATGCCAAAGAAGTGGGTTCGCACTCAGCGTGAAGGTGTCACAAGGAACGCAGTCTGAGTCAGATGCCAAGTGTGCCGATGTAGGACACAACTAGGGCTGCGACTTTGGGTTGAGTTTTATGGTTTTATCCGACCCAACCCAAAAAAAATTGAATTTTTGCCCAAGCTAACCCACTTAAGTATAAAATGGTTAGAATTTTCTAAGCTTATATAATAATAAGTTATTTGGGATGGGCTTTTTAAACCCATTTGGTAAAATGTCACATTTTTTAACCACCACCATCGTCGGCAGTAGCAGTCGCCACCCGCAATCACCACTGGTCATTGCCGCCCACCACTGTTGCCGACCGTTGTCGACCACCATCGTCGGCCACCACTGTCGGTGGTCGTCGACCACTAGCTCTATCACCGGCGGCCATTATCGACCCTACTTCAATGCATTCTACTGCCATCCACCGCCACCACCGTTAGCCACCACTTTTGCCCTCCGCCACCGCCGACAGCCACCACTCTAGCGGCTACCGCCATCGCTGGCCACCACCTTTCCACTTTTCATTAGACATTATTCTATTTTAATTGACCCATTAAAATCCAAAAAAGCCCACTAACCTAACCCAACTCAACCCAATTTATTCAATCTTTCTTGGGTCAAAGCTCGGTGGGCTTTTTAGGCATATCGGTTTTTTTTGATTGGGTAAAAAATCAACCTAACAATTCAAGTTACACCCTTAGACACAATGAGGATGGAGCAAAGGCAGAGAACGAGGGCTTCCCAAACAGAGCCTGAGGGTGGCAATGCTATAAGGGCGATGGCGTGGGATAAATATACGACGACAGTCATGGTCCGATGCTTAGGTCCAGAGTCAAGGTCCTGTATGTTTCTTTCTCTAGAATTCTAGTGTGAGAAAGTGAATATGAGAATGAGTTATGAAAATGTTCGAGTTATGAAAATGTTCAAGTTCTTCAAATGAATTTTCAAGACCCCTATTTATAGAGGTTGAGATGATGATGTCATTAACTGACACGTGACGCTCCCTAGGAGTGACATGTCACTGGGGGACCACAAATGCTGGTGCTCCATGGACTGTCAGATCGTATATTCACCCGGCCAGCCTGGCATAGCGTCGTTCTATCTATCTGAAAAAATTGTCCCACACAACATTGGTGTGGTCAGAGAACCAACTTGATCTAGCCACCAGTCAAAGCCTTTTTAGAGTTTCATAGGGTGTCGAGAGACGCCAAGGACCTTACAGTGGTGGGGAAGACCCGACACCAACTGCCAGGCAGACTAGGTGCGATGCCCTCTGGAGACCTGCTCCTATCTCAGAGTGACCCATGGGTCATAGTCCTTAGCGGTGCCGATGAAAGCCCCCAGTGTCAGAGCACGTAGGCTAGTCACGAAAACACCCTAACGGAGATTGTGTTCCCAAAGAGTTGCTTATCTAGCAGGTGAGTCCTTGTGCTAGAGCACTCAGAGCGTGCAAAGGTAGTGTCCCGGAGGAGTCGCCTACCCGATGGGCCGAGGTAGCATCCTGGAGGATCTGTGTAACTGACGGAAGGAGGAAGGGGTTAAGTTTAAGCTCCTTGGTAGAGATAATGTCCCGGAGGAGTCGCCTTTCCTATGAGTGAGTCCTTGTGCTGGAGGACTCGAAACGCGCCAAGGTAATGTTCTGGAAGAGTCACGTACCTGATGGGCCGAGGTAGCATTATGGAGAGCAATAAGAGCTCCCTGGTAGAGATATTGTCGCGGAGGAGTAGCCTGTCCCCGTAGGATGCTGCACACTTTGGAGAGTGGGTCGAAGCATTTCCACGACCAAGGTAAGTGCACATAGAGGTAAAAGGATGGACCAACGAGGGGGTGTGGTATTACGACAGAGAGCCAGGTGCACGACTGTATTAGCGGCATGGCACATGGACTCGACGGAGTATGTGCAGTCCAGCACGTGATAGAAAGCCAGTGAGCGCGACTGTATTAACAACACAATGGAGTGTACACAGTGCTAGGGGCTCGTGACATAGAAACAACGCATGGGGCACAGAGACGGGTGTCATGGAGATATGCGTTGTGTCGAGGGCACGTGACACTGAGATGTCATGCAGGCAATGAGCGACAGGTGTTGTGGAGTCGACGTGCGGGCATAGGCGAAAGGAGTCACAAAGTCAGCGCACAAGCATGGACAATGACGATGGGTGTCATGGAGCATGGAGCTCCTAAGGGGAGGATAGAACAAATAGTGAAGAAAATGAGCCCTCAAAGGATGAGGGAAGGAGTCCCCGAGGGGTGAAGTAAGGAATCCCCCAATGGGTGAAGAGTAGAGTTGCCTAGGGGTGAAGGAAGGAAGCCCCCAAGGGGTGAGGAGATGAGTCACCAAGGGGTGAAGGATGAAGGTAGCCAACCCCCTTGAGGTTGGGGAGGCCGACCCCCTTGAGGTTGTGGAGGCTGACCTGACACTTAGAGATTTACTGAAAAGAGAGAAATGCTTGCGTGACTTGAGCGTTCGTGTTGGTTTGATTGGCTTGGGTGTGTTGAACATTGACCGTTGAAGAAGTGATGTGTCGTGGTTGTGGGACCCAAGAGCTGTCCAAAAGTGCATAGCCATGATTGGATAGCAACAAATGTTTAGGAGTGATACACTGCAGGTGAAAACTTATGTCAATGAACATACATGTTACAGAGTATCTAGCAACAAGCTACTTAGAGCTAGGTGGTTGGCCAAAAAATATGTTTATCAGTTCAAAATAAACCACAATGGTCTGTTAGTTCATTTGGTCAGCTACCATATCATGATTATGTAGTGGATGCTAGTCATGGTATCTTCTATAGAGCTAAAAAAAAGTCCACATTGATGCTTAGAGGAAACTTTGATGAGCAGTATAGTAAGTTGTGGAACTACCTAGAAGAAATTAATAGATGCAACCCTGGTTCCACATGTGAGTTGCAAGTTGAAACTCCAAGAGAGAGTAATGGCAGACCTTCTTTCTTCAGGTTATACTTGTGTTATATGGTTGCAAGAGGGGGTTTCTTCAAGCATGTAGGCCACTGGTAGGGTTAGATGGGTGCCATTTAAAGGTCCATATAAGGGCATATTACTTTCTACTGTTGGGGTTGATCCAAATAACCAAATGTGGCCTTTAACATTTGCTATGATTGAGAGTGAGAATAAAGACAATTGGAAGTGGTTTTTAGAGCTGTTAGGCAGTGACCTAAATATTGTCAATCAATCTACTTGGACCTTTATCTCAGAAAGGCAAAAAAGTTTGGTTCAAGCCTTAAAAGAACTCTATCCACAATCTGATTCTAGGTTTTGTGTGCAACACTTGCTAAGAAACTTTAGAGTAAAATATCATAGCAAGGCATTAATAGATCAGGTGTAGGCCTGTGCAAGAGCAACATACCCTGCAAATTTTTGAGCATGAGATGCAAGAGATAGGGAAGTTAAGCAGAGATGCTTTAGGTGGTTAGGAGACAAGGATCCAAAGCAATGGAGTAGATCACACTTTAACACATTTCCAAAGTATGGCATGCTCTTAAATAACCATTGTAAGTCATTTAATGCTGCAATTGTCAAAGCTAGGGAGCTTCCCATTATCAGTCTATTAGAGTAGGTAAGATTGTACTGAATAAAGAGGATAATGAAGCAGATAGAGTTTATTGCAACCAAGGCTAGGCCTTTGTATTCAACAATACATCATCTATTAAAAAAGGCTAAAAAGGAGTCAAACATGTGTGTGCTTATATAACAATATCAATTGTCCTTGTATGTAATAAGGCAAGTCCCAAGGACAAATGCAGGTCCAAGGTAAGGCCCAATACCAGTAAGTCCAACAATACAGGGCCCAATACCAGCAGGTCCAAGACCACCAACCCTATAAATGATGGCCCAAGGATAAATACAGGTCCAAGGCAGGGCCCAAGACCAGTAGGTCAAAGAATGCAGGGTCTAAGACCAGCAGGTCCAAGAATGCAGGGTCCAAGATTAGCAGCTCCAATTCAGGGCCCTAGACCAACTGTAGGTCCAAGGCAAGGATTATGATCAACTACAAGTCAAAGCCATAGGCCTAGACCAGCCGCAGGTTCAAGGCAGGGGCCTAGACCAGCTACAGGCCCAAGTCAGGGTTAGGGCCTTAGACTAGATGCAAGTCCAAGGTAAGGGCTGAGATCAACTACAGGTCCAAGGCAATGGCCTAGACTGACTGCAGGTCCAAGGAAGGGGCTTAGACTAGCTGCAGGTCTAAGGCAGGGCCTTAGACCAAGACCTTAGACAAGTTCAAGTCAACTCCCAATGCCAAATATGTGATAATTTCCATTTACAAGACTTTTATTTTGTGCATTTTCCAGTACTTGACAACTTATGTTTATTCTATTATTCTGCTTTGCAGATTCATGCCTTCATGTCACAACCAACTTTAAGACCAATGTGGAGGCCTACTGGTTCAAGCTCCAGTTATGTTTTGAGTGTGCTTTCTTCACTTGTTTCTGTTTTTTATGGCATACAAGCTTTAAGTGTGATGGTTTGAAGTCTTGACTTTAACCAGCAATTATCTGTTGGTTAATTGTTCACAGCAACCTCCAGGTTCTTATGACATCCACAGAGATGGGCACCCTGTGTTTAGTCCGCCACCACCACCTGTCATGCATAAAATTGGTGGTACCTCAGTCAAGGAAGCTTCATTCAATGATAGGGGCAAAAAATGTGTCATACTATCGTCATTACAAGCAACTGCTACTAATATGAAGGCTAGAGTTAGCAATGAACAAAGTGGGGAGCAACCAAGTGACATGGAATGGAAATTTTGAAGATAGTCATTGAGCTGAAGATAGTCATAGAACTGTAATTAGGCCCATTATTTTGGAAAAGTTTTTGTGGGCTTAATTGTTTGTAGACATATAATTGCTTATGTAATGCTCAAGTGCTTGTGAATAGGCCTAGACTTGCTAGTTTATTTTGTTGGCCTGCAATTTGCCACTTAATTTTGTTGGCCTGAAACTTGTTGTGAAATTAACATATCAATGTATTGCTTTTTGAAATCAAGTTGCAATTGTATTTTTTCAGTGTTTGAGCTATATTTGTATTTCTTTTGTTCAGCATTGGCAGACTTTTGTTAAGTCTGTATTACATTGGTAGATATCATTGTATTGCCAGATTGTTGTTTGTATTTTTAGATGTTAGATATTAATGTATTTTGAATGCAGAATTATATTACATCTACATCATCAATAAGGTAACAACAACATTTCCATTCATTCATTTCATCATTGTACAAAGGCAACACACTGTTACACCCTCACTTACAACAAAAGACATAAATTAGCAACACCACATCAATAGCCCAGTACACCTTCTCCCTCTTCCTAACAGTTGCTAAATTCATCTCCAATTTTTTCACAAGTCATAGTAAACCTAGGATAAGAGCCCTAGATTTATCATACATTGGGGGATCTAACCATGCAAAAGAACCCACGGCCTCCATTCACCTGAAACAATGGAGCATCAACCTAAAAAATCTCTGCAGTTTAAAAAAACTCGCATTAACAAAAAACAGAGCATCAAAACTTACTTACCACAAAATCACTACAACTGAGAAATCTTATCTCAGGTTTAGCATCTGTCCAAAAGGTTACAACCTTGCTTCTTTTCTAACAATGACACATTATTTCCTTCTTCCTCTCCTTAATTCCCTCTACCCTTCATTTGTACAGGTTGGTAAGCACATAAGGCCCACTTTTCCTGCCCAAATGTGTGCATTTATCCCTCCAAAATAGGTTAGAAGGATGGCTTGACAGAAATACCCTTAAAAAATAGACCACGTGCTTGTCACGTGGTCATTTTTTACGGTAAAAGATAATTGAGGGGGTTATTTGATGACAACACATAGTATAGAGACTAATTTAAAGAATTTTAAAGTACATGGACTAAAATAAAAAGGCGAGAAAAATACAAGGGACTAAATTGGAATTATACCAAAAATTTAAGTTACATATTGCAATGCCTGCCCGTTGTCATACCCTCCCTAGTCAATCTTCTAATTCACACCTTCTACCCATAAGCACTCTTCTCCTAAGGAAACCACAACATAGTCCAAGTGACCGGGGACCATCACTAGAAAGGGAACTTAGTGTTTGCAGACAGTACAGCCAGCTCCAACTCCAACTCACGATTACTGGGCAAATGCACTTTTTTTTCTCATTAGCTAGCAAGTATCAATGCCCTATGTACCTGGATTACTCCTATATACATACGGCATGTAGGGGGATCATATTGCAAGTTCATACTGGCTACACATTTTTAACTACTTTTGGGTCTAGCTTATTAAGACAAGTCAGCAAATATTCAATGGTCAAAGTTCAACACTACCAATTTTGTCAACCTAGAGTGCACACTCAAAGTTATATGCTACACCATTTTACCAAATTCACTCTCAAGTGTTGATAATGATGTGTCTCCCCCTTAGAAAAAGGAGCCAATGTCTCGTTCTTTTTTTAAGCTTAGCTCGAGCTCTTTCCCCTTGAAGGGGGGGGGGGGGTCGGAGGGGGTACGGGTACGGCCTTCCCCTTGATGGAGGGCAAGCCTTGGCCTTCCCTATCTAAGTGGTTGGCCTAGGTTCCCCTATTTCTTGTCTTATCTCTTCACCTTGGGAGGATTCTGTTAAACTCTTTGAGCTTCTTCACCCCTTTTCTTTAGGGGAATGTTTTCTTTCCATTTGGAGTCCCCACCCCCTCTTTAGGCCTTCACCTCCCTTAGGGTCTCCACTTTCATCTCCTAGCCTTCACCTTCCTTTGGGTCTCCACACCCCTCTCTTTGGGTCTTCACCTATTTATGGTTCTTGACCCTCTTCATACCTTCACAGATTTTAATCTCTTCTCCTTGGGTACCTTTATCTTGACCTTCTTTCTTAGGGTCACTCAACTAGCACTAGGTGATGGCCTCAATACTTAGCCAAGCCACGCCTCCTTAGTGTCTCCATGCTCTGTGACAATCATTATTGCGCCCCCATGTTGCAACGACGGACTGCTTTTGACTGTCGTTTATTTAATTCAAGCCTTTAACACTGTTTTTATGACATAAGCCCCATGCAATGGATGCCTAACTGTGCTTGAGCGCCATAACCATGCTACACACTCTAGTTACTTCATCCATTAGCCTCTACCATGTGCTCCTCTGTGTTATGTACCTACACAACAATCACTAATGGCGCCCCCTCGTCATCTATATTAAGCATGCCTTGAAACTGCACACACACGCCACAATGCCTATGCACCACAACACTCGTGTAGACGTGCCACGAGCGCTCCATCATACTACCACACTACCAATATTGGTCCATTCCTTGTACACACCATGCAAACCTTGCCTTGATTGCGGAACATGCTTTGAGATGCTCTCAAGACTATGCAACATCCTCAGGGAAATAGACTACATCCGAGCATTATTTAAGGGAGGTTTGAGTGCCCCAGCATGAGGGCTCCTCTTCTGCCAAGTTAGAGGCTCCTCCAAAGCACTAACTCGGCCCGCCGAGTAGACGACTCCTATGGAGCACTACCTCGGCCCGTCAGGTAAGGTACTATTCCAAACCACTGCCTTTATGTGCTTTGAGTGCTCTGGCACAAAGCATGATAGGACCAAAAATCTCCTAGACACTATCTCCACTAGGGAGCTCCATTAGGAAATGGACTAATATTCTACTAGGTTGCTGACTCATCCTGGACACTACCTTAATATATCTAGAAATTGACTCCTTCGAGACATTACCTCAAACTGTCGGGTAGGCGACTCCTTCGAGACATTACCTCAAATCGTCGGGTAGGCGACTCTTCCAAGACACTATCCTGTCACGGTCCAACTCGGGCATAAGAATTCATTGCGAGATAGGCGACTTCACCATGACACTATCTCTACAGCACTGGCACAAGGACTCCTCTTCCACCAGGAAGGCAACTCATTCGGGACTCTACCTCGACCAATAAGCTAGGCGACTCCTTTAGAATACTATCTTGGCACACTTTGAGTCTTTCAACACAAGTACTTATCACGGGATATGTGACTCCCCCAAGATTGGGGCAGAGGGAATGGGGGGCACAGGTGGGCCGGTGCCCACCTGCTTCTCAGTGAATTTTCTATTCTATATGGTATATTTTATCCTTAATGAGAAAAGTTCCCAACTTAAAATTTTAAAAATGCTTAAAAGAGATATATTTTTAGTCACTTTATGTTAAGCTATCTGAAAATTCTAAAAATAGTTAAAAAAAAGGTCTTTTTAGCCATTAAAATTGCTAAACTTACACAAATAAATAAAAAAGGTCTGCATTTAAAGTCAACACAAATGGATGTTACCTTTTATGTCTGTAAAATATATGATCTAGTCGGGATGGCTTGTAAAACTTTTTATATATGAAATATTTCTCCTCTTAACCAAAAAAAATCTCTTTATTTTCTATTGTTTTCAAAGTCTCCTTGTTTCAAAAGCCTGAAAGCCACATAATAGAAAGAGGCACAGAGCACAATATTGTCTCTGTAGTCCCCTCACCGGCCTTACGCTCTCAATGCCATGGCCCACTGCCTTTACCGGTAAGTCCACCTCCGGCGACAGGCATAGTTGCATAGATGGTAGATTTAATCACGGTAGAATGGCTGAAGTCATGGTGTATTACTCGAATTAGCTTTTCATCTATTCCTCTAGCTTTGTCGATTTGTCATGGTGTATTTGTAGTGACGCTCTTCTCAGATTTCCCAAATTATCAGTGTCTTACCTAATTTCTCCCTGAAAGTCCCTTTAACCTAAAAATCATGAAGAACTCTAGCTTTTTCCCCAAATATTAAGCCACCATCCTTGCACTGATTACCAGAATTGCTCCATCACCTCCATGCAAAGTTGTAAACCCAAATCTTCCACATTGAAAGCAAGGTAAGATCTAGGCTTCTAGTGTTTATTCTTAGAATTTCTAATTCCTTTAACTTGAACCCTTTTCTTTTTTTTTCAAATTATAATTTGATAATTGAATTTTTGAACTTACAAGTCCTAAATGGGAATTGAGGCCGCTAGTGGGATCCTTAATTTTAGATTGAGATTTTGGATTTTTATTTTTAGATTGTAATTGCTGCTCGTGGGTGATGAGTGTATAGGTTTCTATTTGTGGTCGCAATTAAGAAGTAGGAATTGGCGTTTGGGAGTATTTAGCACTAAATTTGGCAATTGGGGATTAAGAATTTAGAGCTTTCACGAACAAGTTGAGTATACTGCCCTCTTGATGAACTGGGAAGTTCGAATTGTTGAAATGGAGTTCTAGTTTCTTGCTTCTTTGACCCACGTTCATCAGTTTGTTAGGTAAACTCATTGACGACGATATTTTAAGAAATTTTTTTGGCTATTATGTGCCCACCTTAAACTAAGTTTCTAGCTCTATCACTGCTCTGAGATATATCTATGCCGGGGAGCTCCAAGTTGACTAGCATAAAGATTCCTCTTTCCCTATGTTGGTGACTCCTCTAGGACACTACCTTAGCCTGTCAGGTTGGTTACTCCTCTAGGACTCTACTTGGTGTATCAGGTAGGCGACTCTTTTAGGTTCCTCAGCCTGTTAGGTATGCGACTCGTCTAAGACACTACATTGATGCACTCCGAGTGCTCTGGCATAAGAACTCACTGAGGTATAGGCGACTCCACTGGAACACTATTTCCACTAGGGAGATCTAAGTTCGTCAGCATGAGAAGTCTTATTTTTCCCAATAGGCTATTCCTTCAGGACATTCCCTTAGCCTGTCAGTAGGCGATTCCTCTGGGACACTACCTTGGTGTATCAAGTAAGTGACTCCTTCAGGAGACTAGGTTTGCCAGTTGGGTAAGTGACTCCTCCGAGACATTACTTTGGTGCTTTTTGAGTGCTCCGGCATAGGAACTCATCGTGGGATAAGTGACTTTTCTAGGATATTATCTGCACTAGGATGAAAATGTAGCTAATCTATGTGCTCCAACACTAGGGCTATTTATCAGCACCCCTAAGCATCATGATCCCAAGGGCACTTGAAGATGAGAGCAGGTCTTCGACAATCATTGCGCTTAGTCATTCTGGCAGTTGGGTGTTTGGCCTTCCCCAGTACTGTCAAGTTTTCTGTGTCCCTGACACCCCCCGTGGGGCTTATAAAGGAATTTGGCTTGGGGCTAGATCAAGGGCCTTCTTTGGCCATACCAGCATTATGTGAGTCAATCTTAGTAGCCATACAGAGTGAAGCTCTGCATGAAAATCCGAGCAAATATGTAGTCCGGCAAAGCACCGACATATGGTGAGCCTTTAACAAGGTGGAACCTCTGGGGAATGTCATGTGTCACCTGATGATACAACATTTATGATACCTAGAGGTAGTGAAATTTAAAATTCATTTTGAGAAGAACTTCAGAGCTCTAGGATTCTAGAGAGAGAAAGACCTGGATGTTAGACCCTGACTTAGAGCTTGACAACGGACCTAATCATTTGATTATTAACTATCGGTCCATACTCGCTTCGCGTTCTCACCTTTGTCTTTGACGTTGCTCTATCCTTACTTTGTCCACCATGATCACACTTGGTAGTTGACTTGGATTGTGTTGTGTTGGTTTCTACGTATACTTTGTGTATATTTGTGCAGAAAAACAATATCGAAAATATACTAACATGCATATGTTAAGGTTCCAAAAACAGCAGTAACGTAAGGAAAGAAATAATAGTATATTTAACAACTCACAAGAAGATTGCAGAACAGCAAAGGAAAAAGGTCGAGGCGTGAATTTGATTCACTGTCCTTAAGACTTATTCGTCCCGCAATGGTGCTGACGGTTCTTGACGACAGTCTCCCAGGATACAACGACAATACGTCTGAAATAGGATCACTCCAAATTGCAGACCCGGCGAACCAAAACAAAGGCACAGAACTCTTTCGGACACAGGAACGAGACAGAAGAAAAATTGCAGAAGATAATTTCGGGATAAGTTTTTATTTTTGTAAAACTGACTCGTATTTATACACAGTATCCACTGGGGGGTGCAACTCTTCACAGGAAAAACTGTTTAGCTGGAAAGGTCACAACTTTCCGGAAAAGAAAATAAATAAATAAATAAACTTTATTTATTTAAATATTTTTGTCCCAAAAAGAATAAAGCCTAATGGGCCCAAGCCACGGCCACGGCCACGGCCACGGCCACGGACAGGACCGGGACGGGGCGGCGCGCGCGTGGTGGACCTTGGGTCAACCTAGGTCCTCCCTCCTTACAAAACATGGGTACCCCCAAGGGGCCCATCCCTTAGCTCAAGGCTAAGCCTTATAAGGAGACAACATTTGCTTTAATTCTTCTATGTGGGATTCTCTCTTCCCTTCAAGTTGATCCACCAACTTTAACTTCAATTTTCTCATTCACCTTCTATTTGTTTTAGACATGTGAATATACCATGATCATCTATTCCAATAGATGAACATGAATCAATTTGGTCCTAACCAAAATATGGTTTAGAACCCATTTGAAAATTGATTCAAAATTGCTTCTCACAATGGGTTTAAAACCCAATTCCAACAATCCCCCACATGAATAGAAAATTGACTGGACACTAACACAAAGAAACACTGACACAAGAAAGAGTTCTTTAGAACGACACTGCATCGGGATAGGTAGCCGATGGCCTTGAACCTTCCCTAGTGAGAACTATCGGATTTACTGGTTAACCAGTGAACATGATGTCTCGAACTGTTCAACCTTTAGTGTAAACCAAGACAATAGAATTTCACACAGTATCGTTCAAACATTGTTTTGAGGTTCTCATTGTTGTGTTCATTTTGGCCCTGAACACTCCTGGTTTTCATGAGTACTCTCTGAGAATTCAGCCTTACAATTCTCATAGAAGCGGCCCACTTCTTACTCACATAGGTGACTTCTTATTAGAGGTTCCTACTATACCCCCCACTTGGATTTCCAAGATATAAGAGTCATTAAAAGCATAGCTTAACCTAACCTTTTGAAGGTGCCACTGTCTTCTCATCATAGGAATGGATATTAGGGTTTTAACCCCCACAGTGCTCTGTCTGAGTCGCATTTACATAATTCGGTTTTCCCTTTGAACCTAGATCTTGGGATCTCCAGTCAGCTAGGTAGGGTTTCCATTATGGCAACTCTTTAGTTCATAGGCTTAAGACCCATTCCCCTCGATAACGTATTTACTTTCTCTCTAGTCAAAGCTTTCGTTAACGGATCTGCAATATTATCCTTTGACTTCACGTAGTCAATAGAGATAATTCCACTAGAAAGTAATTCTTTAACGGTATTGTGTCTGCGACGTATGTGTCTAGACTTGCCGTTATACATACTGCTTTGTGCTCTTCCAATTGCAGATTGACTATCACAATGTATGCAAATTGGTGGCACAGGTTTAGGCCAATTTGGAATATCCTCCAAGAAATTACGAAGCCACTCCGCTTCTTCTCCTGCTTTATCTAAAGCAATGAATTCAGATTCCATAGTGGATTTGGCAATACATGTCTGTTTAGAGGATTTCCAAGAAATAGCTGCTCCTCCTAATGTAAACACATATCCACTTGTGAATTTTGTTTCATTAGAATCTGATATCCAGTTGGCATCACTGTATCCTTCTAATACAGCTGGATATCTTGTATAATGCAGACCAAAGTTTAAGGTATATTTTAAATACCTTAAAACTCTTACAATAGCTAACCAGTGATTCTTTCCCGGATTACTAGTATATCTGCTCAGTTTACTGACAGCATATGCTATATCGGGTCTCGTGCAATTCATGATATACATTAGGCTACCAATTATGCGCGAATACTCTAATTGAGATATTCCTTCCCCAGTATTCTTTGTTAGATGTAAATTTACATCTAGCGGTGTCTTAACCGGACTATCATCATAACTTTTAAATTTGTCTAGCACTTTCTCAATATAATGAGATTGTGACAATACTAGTCCATTTAATGTTTTGGTAATTTTCATACCAAGTATAACATCAGCCACACCCATATCTTTCATATCAAATTTACTGGCCAACATTTTCTTTGTAGCCTTAATGAATTCATTATTGCTCCCGATAATGAGCATATCATCCACATAAAGGCAAACAATGACATATCCTTTTTCCGTCCCTTTAACATAGACACATTTATCACATTCGTTGATTCTAAAGCCATTTTCGATCATGACTTTATCAAACTTTTCATGCCATTGTTTCGGAGCCTGTTTTAGTCCATAAAGTGACTTAACAAGCTTGCACACCTTCCTCTTATGATCAGGAGCTACAAACCCCTCGGGTTGCTCTATATAGATCTCTTCATTTAGATCTCCATTTAGGAAGGCTGTTTTCACATCCATTTGGTGTATCTCAAAATTATTGATAGCTGCAATAGCTATCAATATTCGAATGGATGTTATTCTCGTTACTGGTGAATATGTATCGAAATAATCAAGGCCTTCCTTTTGTCTATATCCCTTGACAACCAATCGGGCCTTATATTTTTCGATCGTTCCATCAGCTTTCATCTTTCTCTTGAAAATCCATTTACACCCTAATGGTTTATTTCCAGGAGGAAGATCCACCAGTTCCCACGTATGATTTTGCATGATGGATTCTATTTCACTGTTAATAGCCTCTTTCCAATGAGGAGTTTCGGGACTCGACATTGCTTCACTGTAAGTACGAGGCTCATTTTCTAACAAATATGTTAGAAAATCAGGACCAAAAGATGTAGACGTTCTAGCTCTCTTGCTACGTCTTGGCTCATCTTCCTCTTGTGAGGGTTCTTGGTCCACACTAGTTCTTTTTGAAAAACTCCGTTCTTGTGCCACTCGACAAGGAAATACATCCTCGAAGAAATGTGCATTCCTTGTCTCCATAATGGTGTTGACGTGTATATCGTCAATTTCAGATTTATGCACTAAGAACCGATATGCCGAGCTATGGTTTGCATATCCAATGAAAATTCCATCAACCGTTTTAGGACCTATTTTTACCATTTTAGGTGGTGGGATAGCTACCTTTGCTAGACACCCCCACACTTTAAGATATTTGAAGGAAGGAGGACGACCTTTCCATAGCTCATAAGGTGTCTTTTGCAGCTTCTTGTGAGGTACTTTATTAAGTATATGATTTGCGGTTAAGACCGCTTCCCCCCACAAGTTATCTGGTAGTCCAGAATTTATCAACAAAGCATTCATCATTTCCTTTAAAGTACGATTTTTCCGCTCAGCAATTCCATTTGACTGAGGCGCATATGGTGCCGTGGTCTCATGAATGATTCCATGATCAGCACAAAATTTTTCAAGAGGGAAAACATATTCTCCACCTCTATCACTTCTTAGTACTTTGACTTTCTTGCTAAGTTGATTTTCAACCTCAATTTTGTATTGCATAAATGCTTCCAAGGCTTCATCCTTGCTTCTAAGCAAATATACATAACAAAATTTCGTACAATCATCAATAAAAGTAATAAAATACTTTTTTCCTCCTCTAGATTGTACCACCTTTAAGTCACATATGTCACTATGAATTAGACTTAAAGGTTCCGTACTTCTTTCAATTGACTTGAAAGACGTTTTTGCCATTTTAGCTTCAATACAAATTTCACATGCTTTATGTGAGTCAAAATTCATTTTAGGTAAAAATCCATTTTTCACTAGCTTTTGTATGGAACCATAATTTACATGACCTAATCTACAATGCCATAAATTAGGAGATTCCAACAAGTAAGCAGAAGAAATAGTTTTATTGATATCGGAATTTGGTACAACTTTAGGCACGATGGTCATTACATTTAACTTAAACAGACCATCACATAAGTACCCTTTTCCTACAAACATCCCACTTTTAGTGAGTACAAATTTATCACTCTCAAACACTAGCTTGAAGCCATTCTTACTCAACAATGAGCCTGACACTAGATTCTTCCGAATGTCTGGCACATGAAGCACATTGTTGAGACTCAATTCCTTGCCGGATGTCATCTTTAAGACCACCTTTCCCATTCCTAGCACCTTTGAAGAAGAAGAGTTTCCCATGAACAGATTCTCGTTGTTGGCGCTCTCATATGTAGTGAACATATTTCGCTCGGAGCACACATGTCGAGTAGCGCCCGTGTCTACCCACCACTGTTTGGGATTTCCAACCAAGTTGACTTCGGATACCACCGCAGATAAATTCAAATCTGTCATGTCTTCGGTGATTTTGGTAACTTCGGTCACGTTGGCTTGAGAATTCTTTCCTTTCTTAAAGTTTCCTTTGTTTTTGCGACAATCCTTAGCACGATGGCCAGCTTTGCCGCACACAAAACAGTTCCCTTTGAACTTCTTCTTCTCACCGTCTTTGAAATTTGAGCCTCTTGCTCCGCTTGGACCATCGGAATCGGAAATTTTCCTCCTCTTTGATGGACCTTGCTCGACCACATTTGCCTTGGCCTCTTGATGATAATTACCGGCCTTCTTCTCGGACTGGCGATTATCCTCCTCAATCCTTAATCTGACGATCAAATCCTCGAGCTTCATCTCCTTGCGTTTATGCTTCAAATAGTTCTTGAAATCTTTCCAAGTAGGTGGCAATTTTTCTATCAAAGCAGCCACTTGAAAAGACTCTCCAAGTACCATCCCTTCCGCATGAATATCATGTAGAATAAGCTGAAACTCTTGGACTTGACTAATCACTGTCTTAGAATCCACCATCTTGAAATCAAGGAATTTGCCGACTACAAATTTCTTTGAGCCGGCATCTTCCGTCTTGTATTTCCTTTCCAAGGATTCCCACAATGCTTTCGCATTGACCATTGGACTATATACGTTATACAACGCATTGTCCAATCCATTGAGGATGTAGTTCTTGCACAAAAAATCCGAATGCTTCCAAGCCTCCACGGCAGCCACAGTTTGCCGGTCAGGATTTTCACCAAGATCTGGTGCATCCTCTTGCAAGAATCTTGCCAAGTTAAGAGTGGTCAAGTAAAACAACATCTTTTGTTGCCACCTCTTGAAATCTTTTCCATTGAACTTTTCCGGTCTTTCACCAAGTCTAACAGAACCATGAGTTGGTGCCACATAAGGCGTCGCATACACAGTCCCACCACCGTGTTGCACGTTGGGATTAATCGGTCCACTTTTCGAATTGGTTTCACTCGTAGCCATTGTTATAAATCTATCAACAGAATATAACAACAATTAATAAACAGTCCAGTCTATCACAATAGTATAAATCAGAGTCTAGTATCACTAAAATTAAATTTAGAATCTAAAAATAATTTTAGTAAAGATTGACAGAATCAAATAAGAAAACGAAATTTAGAAAACGCTGATTTGAAAACACTGTTTTGAGAACACTGTTTTGAAAACACTATTACGAAATTCGAAAGCAATGATTCTACACATGCAACACAAAGTATGCAAAAAACAAGAATAAGTCTTAAGAATGTTGGTTTCTACGTATACTTTGTGTATATTTGTACAGAAAAACAATATCGAAAATATACTAACATGCATATGTTAAGGTTCCAAAAACAGCAGTAACGTAAGGAAAGAAATAATAGTATATTTAACAACTCACAAGAAGATTGCAGAACAGCAAAGGAAAAAGGTCGAGGCGTGAATTTGATTCACTGTCCTTAAGACTTATTCGTCCCGCAATGGTGCTGACGGTTCTTGACGACAGTCTCCCAGGATACAACGACAATACGTCTGAAATAGGAGCACTCCAAATTGCAGACCCGGCGAACCAAAACAAAGGCACAGAACTCTTTCGGACACAGGAACGAGACAGAAGAAAAATTGCAGAAGATAATTTCGGGATAAGTTTTTATTTTTGTAAAACTGACTCGTATTTATACGCAGTATCCACTGGGGGGTGCAACTCTTCACATGAAAAACTGTTTAGCTGGAAATGTCACAACTTTCCGGAAAAGAAAATAAATAAATAAACTTTATTTATTTAAATATTTTTGTCCCAAAAAGAATAAAGCCTAATGGGCCCAAGCCACGGACCGGGACGGGGCGGCGCGCGTGGTGGACCTTGGGTCAACCTAGGTCCTCCCTCCTTACAAAACATGGGTACCCCCAAGGGGCCCATCCCTTAGCTCAAGGCTAAGCCTTATAAGGAGACAACATTTGCTTTAATTCTTCTATGTGGGATTCTCTCTTCCCTTCAAGTTGATCCACCAACTTTAACTTCAATTTTCTCATTCACCTTCTATTTGTTTTAGACATGTGAATATACCATGATCATCTATTCCAATAGATGAACATGAATCAATTTGGTCCTAACCAAAATATGGTTTAGAACCCATTTGAAAATTGATTCAAAATTGCTTCTCACAATGGGTTTAAAACCCAATTCCAACATGTTGTTCGTGGTACCTCCACATATTCTATTAACCACTTCCTTGGCATCACAAGTTGATGCAAAGATTAGATTTTATGATGAGAGTTATATTTCCACAGAAAACAAAAACAATGCTCAGAATCATTTTCATTGTATTTATGTGCGCTTTCTGGTTAGGAAAGTCACAATGTTATAACTTCAACAAGGACAAGGCATGTGCATTTTTTTGGTATCAACATTGTGTAAGTAGAAGCACCACAACCTTAAGGGATTTCACGGCCTAAAAACGTACTACAATTTTAATAGTACAAATAGCAAGGTTTGCGAAAGCTCTCACGCTTGCTGGCGGCTAAAAACCTCACTTCTCTTTTGCAGTTTATCCATCAATGCGTTCCACTGCACACTGAGTTGGTTAAACATGGTTGCGAAACACGTTTATTATGTTTGCTTTGTCAATCAGGCATAGAGAGCAAGAACACCATTTCCTCCAATGTAAGCGTATAGGATCGGTGTGGTCTTGAACCCCTCTAGTGTTACACTTGCAAGTGACAGAGTGGACTTCATATCTAGCTTGTCTTCAAGTGTGGTTGGCCCATCCTATCCTTGAAACTGAGTCATTCTTTTCTGCTTTTATCTTGATCGAGAATACTTTTTGGACTACTGGTGTGATTGAGATAGTGTGTTTTTCAGGAGAGAAGTCTTCAGTCCAAAGAATACCCTGAGTAAGATTGAAGGATTGGTCGCCTTGGTAAAGCACAATCCAAGGTTCCTTTGATTGATCTGTAAAATCGAGGGGATGAAGCAGCACCATGAGTGCTTGACCTCCTCATATAGTCATTTCCACCCTCATCTCTATTCTCTTCATGTGTCAGAGATTTGCTGCTGTGGCATTTCGTTGTCCCCATTGTTCTGTATGATCTTTTTGGTTATCGAAAAATATTTCTTGTTTTGAGATTGACTCATTGTGCTATAACGGCAGTTGGAAACCTGTTCGATCTTTAATACAATTGTTTCATGTTGCTGATGCCCTCAGCCCTGAGGCTGGACCGTTCTTTTAGCACATGCATGGCTTTCTGATCGTAATTGTTTGCATCGTACATTCTAATTAATCAACTGGTACTATTTGCGATATTTGAGGACTAGGACCCTAATTATCTAATTATATATCTAATACGGTTCCATACTACCTTATGGCTAGGTGACATCGCTTTTAGTAGCCGCTCTTTGCATTTTGTTCATATTGCACGAGGGAAAGAGCATTTTTGTTATTTGGCATTAGCACTAGCATTCTATGTTGTTCGAGCCTGCCTGTTTGTACCACATTCGTGGTTCTACCATGTACAAGCTAAGATGTGTCTACGCTCTATGCCGTGATTTTTGAGCTGGCATCTGTTTTTGTGTTAGGTCATATGGACAACTGCTAGATGTGCATGTTATCTGATGTCGTTTCAGTTTCTTTTTGTAGCTGGTTGTATGGTGGTAAAATGCTCGAGTGTGTTTGGATATGTAAGTTTTTTGTTTTAGCCGGAAAGTAGAAAGCAATGTTTTCAACAGTTCGAAACCTTTCTTATTTTTGTATGGTTCTTGCCATCTGAGGGAGCATATGTCATAGGGCAGACGACTGTGGAAATTAGCACGTGTTAAAATGTTGCTAACTTTCGCAGGGTCATACAAAATAATGACTAGCTTTAACCGTAGGTTAGACTATTAGCTTTTTTACGCTCCAAAATTTAAGAATGGGCGATATCCCTATTTTCCTTTAAGAAAAATTATATTTACATGTAAGGCACGTGCACTTACGTAGATTTAAACATAAAATTTCCTTACTTTAACCATAGCATTTATGTACTTAGTTGTCACGACCCGAACCCACGGCTTGGCTGCCCGTGAACCAGGTTCGTAATCGGTCACAGGTCCATGAGGCTCCCACCAAGGGCTCTGTCAGGTCTTACTCACTAAAATCAATACAACTACAGTGAAAAGTGAATCTTATACAACTCAAAAATAAGAACTTCAATTCTGATCTTAATACAAATAGAAATATGTCAACAATTATGAATTTTGTCTAAAGGCAACAACTACACTACTTGAAATCCAATTACACCTCCATATAAAATGTATAGCCCAACTCATTATAACTCATTATAAGCCTTCTTACGGTAACACCTAGAGTAGGATTCAAAGTCATATAGTGCAGTCTTTGAAGTTCCACTTTAATCCAACGCTCGTCATCCTCACCTTACTGTTCAATCTGAAATGATAAATGAGGAATGAGCTTTCAGATGCTCAGTAAGCAACCAGTGATTCAACTAGCTAGATCATAGCTTGTCAAAATAATGACTCAGCTTACAATTCAACAATTTTACGAGATAAAATCACGGAGTGAATAATCACTACTATAAGAAACCATTATGTAAAACATAATAGAGTAAAGGGAACAAATCTGAGGGCATAAAAATCAGTGAATACAAAAATGTCATCACAAAACAATTCTAACCAAATACCAGCTCAAATGATATGCTGCGATCAGTGTTTGGTTTCACTGACTTGGACCTGTCACCGCACATCGTCCCACTGACTTGCACCCGGAATCCCATCTTGGGACAATAATCACTGTAGAAGCAGGGAAACCACTTAAAGTAATAATGTGCATTACGTCAATGTAATCACCCCCCCCCCCCCACCGCGTTGACCAGGGCCCACAGTCTAACTTTCCCTTTAGTTATGGGTACAACAATGTAATAACCAAAAATCACCTTTCCATTTATCACAATATAATCCTTCAATCACTGGTGGTTAAACTATCTCACAACATTTCAATAGTTTTTCAAAACATTTCATAATCACAACAAATCAACACCAAACATCTCCTTTGCACCAAGCACTTCAAATCTGAAATCCATCATAACTTCAAATAAAATATCATTTACATGTTTGTCTTGTTTTTAACAAGAAAATAAGTATTGTCACAAGTTTTTTGACAAAATTCTTTTCTCCAAGGTAAAAGTAAATATACATAACTCAAACGGTTCATAGCTGATAAATTGTACTTATCAAAAGTAGATAACATATATATGTTTTATAAAAATACTAGTTGAATCGACATAACACTTACCGAACTGCTAAACGAATTCGGAGGTTTTCCTCTTAATTTGATCTCAGTCGCCTTCTACTGTATCTGAACAAGCAAATCTACAATAAATTAATTTCAAAAGCTTAACTATGTGTTTTCACTCAGTTCACTACCAAGTATGAAAATTACCAAAACACCCCTAGGATATGGTAAAATTACCCAAACACCCCCTCTCATATCTAAATCACCAAAAATCCTTCTGGTAAGTAAAATCATCAAAATATCCTTATCGTATGAGAATTTACCAAAACAACCCTCTAGTGGGTAAAATTACTAAAACACCCCCTCTCGGGCGTAAAATTATCAAAACACCCCTAATGCCCCTCGCACTGAGAAAAAAAAACTCAAACACTTTAAAATATCATTTTAAGTATCATGAAGTCATTTTTTCAAAAACTTTTCACATAAAATCTTGAACGATGTCCTGATCGAGCACTAAGAAGCCGATTCTGCTAAAAGTATCTTAATCTCGAAATGGCACGAACTTTTAGATACTAAAACATTTCGGTACGATAGCTTATTCTAAAATTTTCAGATTAAAATAAGTTGATTTGATATACTAAATAAATCAAGATCCCTTTTCAACAATCCACTAATTTAGCGCTCTTCGTGGACCTGAAAAATTCCCAAAAAATTTCACATTATAGATCTCATAAAAAAATGGGTGTCAAGGTTTGAACTTGGTCCAGTTTTGCTAAAAAATGGCCTTTAAAAATTTCTTAGTAAATTGTTGTAATAAGTGATATCCGACCGAAAGCTACGGGACCAACAATGCTAAAAATAGTAAACAATACTAAAAGCTCTCGAAACTTTAGAAAACACACTATCTTGGCTACATTAGATTACTGTAAAAGTTTTAGAATTTAATAACTAAAATTACTATTTTAAAATACACAAAAATCTCTTGTTTGAATAAAATCATTTAGCATGCTTCGCAAACTCAAAAAAATTAACACATATCTATACATTAACACACACTTTACACATATTTAACCCACACACACACACACACACACACACACACACAGAGAAAGCAAACACACGCATAAAACCTCTACACACACACACACACACACAAAGAGTAAGAAAAACCACACAAACTAAGCCTACAAAACCACTAAATTGACTTATACACACTAAAGTTACACAACTAAAATAAAAGGAGAGATTCTCTTTAAAAAAATTCTACAATCTCCTCTTCTTCTTTCCTCTCTCCTTCCACTGTCCCTCTCTCTTTCTCTTTTCTTTCTTTCTTTCTTTTCCTCCTCTTCTTTTCTTTTCCTCCTTTTCTTTTATTTTTCAATCTTTCTCTCTGCTACTCGAAGCCCCTCTGTGTTGCTTCTCTTCTTTGAAAATGGGTTAGTCACCTTTTATAAGCAAGAGGTGGCAACCATGGAAATAATACACAGCCACATGCACACATGTACTAAAATTTGAAATTTGTAAACTTAACCCCAAACTTTCTATAATTACATCTAAGCCCCACAACTATTCTAATCTTTATTACTTTAACATTAACCCTATACACACACACATATAGATATATACATATATATATATATATATATATATATATGTATACACACACACACACACACACACATATATATATATATATATATATATATATATATATATATATATATATATATACACTGTTAAAACACCAAGTAATTAGAAATTTTTAGTCTATGATAAGAAACAATAGTCACATTCTAGGAAGAGGAACTACAGAAGACAGAAATAGAACAGAAGTATTAGCCACAGAGACTAACCTCCTTTTCTTTGTTTTTTTTTTTATTTTATATTTGTATCTCTTTCTACTTATTCTTTCTAAACAGGTTATAAGTAACATAATTATAATATTATTTTGTTTTCTATTTTATTAATTCATTGGGAGTTCCTAACATGTTTTTAGATATTCCTTTTGATGGAGTTAAATATTTATTGCTTTCTGTAATGATTTGTTTATAATCTATGTTTACTTCGTAGTCTTTTGAACTACTCATTTATATTCTATCCCTTGTGTTTTAAAGTAATGTCTTAGATTATCTTCTAACTTATTATTTTGTTTTTCTAAACTTTCTATTTTTGATTTAAATTTGTCTAATTCTTTTGTATATTCTAATGACTGTTTTTCTATTTTTTCTAAAAGTATTTCAATTTGTTTTTGTTTTTCTAAAATTTGTTTTAAACTGTCTTTTATATAATCTAAATTTTCTCTAATTGTGTTCAAACTTTTTATATCTGTTTGTACATTTAAATAATCTAATTTATTGGTTGACATAAAATCTATACTCCTCCTAAGGCATTGTCTAGACTAGCCAGGGCTTCATCGTTCCATGGATAATCATTGTCATCGTTCCCAGTTAAATAGTCTTCATAATCATTGTCTGGTTCTAATTGTAAATTAGAAAGACTTTTTATATGTCTATAGGTACTCCTAGAGAAGTTTGTTCTTCTCTTTGTCTAAGTCTTCTATGAAACTCACTATAATAAAGTGCATTATTGTGCTAATCTTTAAGGTATATGTAATATCCTATAAGATGTTGAAAGAACATATCAAAATCATTTAGTAATTCATCTATATCTAAAAAATATCTAATATAAAAAGATAAAGGATTGTATAAAAGCGTAATAGAATCCATGTCTATAAAATGTTGTATTTGACTATTTGTAAAATCTATTGTTTCTAAAGCAGTATAAAATTTATTGAAAGTATCTAAGATGTCTGAAGTTGTTTGTTGGCTAAGATTAAAATTATTTATCATTTTTTCAAAATTAAAAGGTGCTTCATAAGTGCCTGGTCTTGGACTTCTGTTATCCATTAATATCTATGTGTATTTAGGTTGTGTCTAGTTGTTTTTAGAATTTGTCTAATAAATCTATCATGATATTTAATATTATTTTCATGATATACTAGAACTATATGATGTCTTAAGAGTTTTTCTTTCTTTGAGTAAAATGGTCTAGATTTACAAAGTATCTAAGGTAAGTTGCAAGAGGGTTTCTACCAAGTCTAAATCTACCAGAGTCTAATTTAGATCTAATTCTATCATGTGTATAATTTATGAAATTTAAAGCATAATATAATTCATTAAATTGTACAATATCTACTTCATATTCTTCATTGTTTCACTAAAATAATCTAAGAGCTTTATTTCTAACTATATCTTCATTTCGCCGTCTTGTCTCTGTGGCTAATACTTCTATTCTATTTCTGTCTTATGTAGTTCCTCTTCCTAGAATGTGACCTTTGTTTCTTATCATAGACTACAAATTTCCAATTTTTTGGTGTTTTAACAGTTTTAGGTTTGTCTATAGTAATATTTTCTAATTTTTTTTACATATGTCATCTATGTCTAGACTAACCTCATTTTCTTTGTTTTTATATTTGTATTTCTTTCTAAGTTACTTATTCTTTCTAAACAGGTTATAAGTAACATAATTATAATATTATTTTGTTTTCTATTTTATTAATTCATTGGGAGTTCCTAACATGTTTTTAGATATTCCTTTTGATGGAGTTAAATATTTATTGCTTTCTGTAATGATTTGTTTATAATCTATCTTTACTTCGTAGTCTTTTGAACTACTCATTTATATTCTATCCCTTGTATTTTAAAGTAATGTCTTAGATTATCTTCTAACTTATTATTTTGTTTTCCTAAACTTTTTATTTTTGATTTAAATTTGTCTAATTCTTTTGTATATTCTAATGACTGTTTTTCTATTTTTTCTAAAAGTATTTCAGTTTGTTTTTGTTTTTCTAAAATTTGTTTTAAACTGTCTTTTTATATAATCTAAATTTTCTCTAATTGTCTTCAAACTTTTTATATCTGTTTGTACATTTAAATAATCTAATTTATTGGTTGACATAAAATCTATACTCCTCCTAAGGCATTGTCTAGACTAGCCAGGGCTTCATCGTTCCATGGATAATCATTGTCATCGTTCCCAGTTAAATAGTCTTCATAATCATTGTCTGGTTCTAATTGTAAATTAGAAAGACTTTTTATATGTCTATCGGTACTCCTAGAGAAGTTTGTTCTTCTCTTTGTCTAAGTCTTCTATGAAACTCACTATAATAAAGTGCATTATTGTGCTGATCTTTAAGGTATATGTAATATCCTATAAAATGTTGAAAGAACATATCAAAATCATTTAGTAATTCATCTATATCTAAAAAATATCTAATATGAAAAGATAAAGGATTGTATAAAAGCGTAATAGAATCCGTGTCTATAAAATGTTGTATTTGACTATTTGCAAAATCTATTGTTTCTAAAGCAGTATAAAAGTTATTGAAAGTATCTAAGATGTAACATTCCGAAATTTTCGGAACGTTAGACACTCACTGGATTAGTTCATTAAGACAATAATATCCTCTACCTCAAAATACCACAACTGTCAGAGCAACTAAACCCTAAAATTTAAATCTTAGTAGACCATTTGAAGTATCAAACTAGGTGTTAAAAATTTAAACAATAATGTTTACCCACGCAGGGGTTCTGATGATGAATACCAAAATCTAATTCCTTCGCTTTCTCTTCCTCGGCTCTAATCCCTATTCAGGTAACCTACTGCTGGCGGTCACCTGCGGAAAGGAAGTCAAAGGGGAGTGAGCTTTTGAGAGCCCAGTAAGGTCGCACAAAGATTTAAAATAACAAAACGATTCGGTCAATTTTTCATATAAAACTTTTGAAGAGTATTTTCAATGAAATACAGCACTTAGACAAAGATGAACAAAACGAACGATTTTACATTCAAGTCCAATAACAACTTTTTGAGAGATTTTTGCTTTCGATGAAATCACTACAATACGATATAAACATAGAGATGAGTATTCAACTCAATCCTTTAAACAATAGTCATTTGAAAACACTTCGGATATAATAAAGCATGAATGGATAATATTCAAAACAGTTTAAGTGTAATAAAACATAAATAAAAAACGTTGAACATGAGCAGTACAGAAGCAAAGCCACCCCGGCAGTGCTCGATCGCTTTACATATGCATATGTAACACTGACTAGTCCATCTAGGTACTAGTTAAAACCCATCCAACAGACCATCCTTATAACGCCAATAATACAAACTATCCTTATGGCTCCCAAGTTACTAACTCATGTCAACATTGAGAAGGATTAAACTACAATTGAAAATGCTTTTGGATTATCGAATTCAATAAACAGATGAGCATGAAAAGAGATAAGTACAACTCAAAATATGTATTTTATGATGGTCAGATCAATAAACATATGAGAATGAAACATGAATTCCAAACGATCGCTATCAGGATCAAATTAGGGTTTCATGGACAGTTTCAAAAATATCTTTTATACCAAACATAAAATCGAATCAATGTAGTTTGTAAGACTATTCTATAAGCATTTGAAAAACAGAGTAACGAAATAGGGTTCGGACAGAAAATCCTTACCTCGGTCCAAGCTAAGTGATGCTACTAACCTCGATCAGTATTCTCTGAATCAACCTAAATTTATAATTTAATTGTTAGAACACAATTTATGTCTAATATACTAGAAACCCTAATATCGACTACCCACCACGTGCTTACTTCTAATCCTGAAATCACGCGACTCGAAACGTATTCCACACACGACCAACGTAGCTAACCGGAAATCCTGTACGCTACTTAACGCGTAACTATATTCCAAAATTTATAATAAAATTTCAATAAAATATTTTTATAGCTTAAAACATTAATAAGAGTCAAAATATAAATTTTCTAAAATTTTGAATATTTTCAAATTAAAATAATTTCTTTAAATACAATAAAATCTCATAAATTGCCAAAAATACTTCCAGCTGCAAAATAAGTCCCATAATTTTTGTATTAACTTGGAAATATGTATAAAAATTATAAAAATATAAATCAGAAATTAAAAAGCATTAAAACTATTTTTCAAATATTCATTTTGCTAAAAATAACGCGATATGAAAACCATAGCAAATCAACCCCAAAAATCATCAAACTTTTACTGAGTCTTTATTATACTTTGAAAACATCAGTATAATTTTTCCCAGAACATTTTCAGGGTTTAATGGTTCCAAAAGAATTTCACAAATTGAAACTACAAAAATTATTAAAAATACATACAATTTCAGAAAATTATAAACGTTTGCCAGAAATTCTAATATAGTCTAACGTATTATACCGTAAAGTTTTATGCACTAATGATCATCATACACTATTGAATGCTCGCACCGCACTTAACGCTAACCCCTTACACCTACTGCACAATTTACTGTGACCCAAACCCAATTCACTTCCAGTTCACTTCCTTCTTCTTCACCTTGTTCATTGCACTCATAGACTATTGCACTCACAGACCCCATGAAACTCACACCCCACAGCCATTACATTCACAAAACACACACACATACATACATTACACACTATATTCTCACTTTTCCCTCAATACCCACCTAGTACAAACCCACATATCTTTATATTTATCCTGCCATGCCCACTGCCTCACGGCAGTGGGTCTCCCTTCTTCTTTCATTTTACACACATTATACAGGCTCACAACTCACCATTTATACTCACACATGCTCACAGCACCTCACCACTACACAGCTGCACCACCTCCCATTTTCACTACTTTCATGCACACACAAACTCCATAACCTGTACACAGTCCATTCACAACACATACCCACGCACCTCACAGCTCACACACTAAAACACACAACAACATGCATGGATATCTCCCTACACCCATTGATTTACAAAACACCATAACACTTCCCAAAGCACTCTGCCTATGCATACCCACGGAGCATATCCTGCTCCTGTCACCTTCCTCTCTTCTCTTATCCAATACATGACCTCATACAACCAACCAACACTAACCCACTGCCGTGATTCCCCTTTCCCCTTACACATATAACCACACTTTACACCCAAAACACACTAAAAAACATATGTACCCATGCTGGGCAGTCCACCCATAACACCAACCACAAACACCTCACAGCCATAATCAATTAAACCCATTATACACACCGAACCCACCTACAACTATATCCACACATTACATTCACATATTCAGCCACAATGCCCACTGCATGCCTCTCTTTCTTTCTTCCTTTTCCATTCACCACTTCAACTTATCTTATACCCACACATATGACACATATACATAGTACTCCCGTTTGTAGGTTGCACCATGGCAGCCTATTGCGCCTCTCATAAGCTCAACAATCACATAAACACACACCTTGCTGCTCACAGAACTCACGCACCACTCACCATACTCATGCACTCCACAGTCACATAAACCCACACCTCACCAATCTGCACTCAATGCCTTCCATTTTTCATCCATTGCACACAGCAACATAACCAAAAACTTACACACACCCATTACTAACAGCCACAGCTTATGGTCCCTATGTCTCTCTAAAACCCACATGTAGACACTCATGTCACAGACGCAAATCACACCCAACGCAGCACCTTGTTGTTGCTGCTCCGTTCTCTTTATTTCCTTTGACCCACATACGATTAGTATATATATATATATATATATATATATATATATATATATATATATATATATTCACTCACCTCTTGCGAAACTGCATTCAAGAATTACACTATACACACGTATATATACAAACGCACACATACAGTACTCACAAGAAGAGAAACACTATCTCATGCACATAATAACACCACATACACATACCCACGGCTTCTGCCGTTCTCTTCTTTGTTGAGTACACAGCACACCCTTACATAAACACATACCCACGCACCCAATGAGTATCCACAATCTCACATATGCAGACGTCCCGCTTTCTCTCACCCGGCGGTGCCATCGCTGTCGTGGCCATTACCTCTTCCTCTTTTCCATCACACATTCGCACACATACATATACACACCTAGGCATCGTCACCCCACGACAACTAACTCTCACGCCTATATATATATATATATATATCCAACCCCTCACTCGCTGAATCATGCACGGAACCATACCCACAAAATAGTCACAGAGAATACACCACACTAATTAGCCTACGAGTACCATTCACAGGCCCCATGGCCATGACTTCTCAACGCACCCATAGCCATGCCCCTCACGGTGATCTCCCTACTACCGTAACCCAAAACAATAAAAATAAATAAATAAATAAATAGAGAGAAAGGCTTAAAAGAAGCTTACCAGAAAGGTGGCTTTGATCGTCGGAAACCCTTTTCTTCAATCCCTCTCTCTGCCTCAGCCGTTCCCAGAAGGTATGGGGAAAATTAGGGTCGGCTGACCCAAAGTTATATATATACATACAAAACTAGGTTGAAAAATAAACAAAACCCCCCTCAAAATTTGATAGTTATTTATAAACTCACTCGTAACTTTCTACTGTTACGGAAAAGTCCAAATAAGTATTTATGATAAATTTTACATGCTAGAATAATTTTTATGGGTTAGCTACATGACTCCGCTTTCCTGTTTGTCGCTAAAAGTCGCTACTTAAAATATCGATGTTAACTAATATTTTTTTTTCATCGCTAAAATTGTTAACTGAAAATATCGACACTAAAAATTTATTCGTTGCTAAATAGAAATAAGAATTTCTTTATTAATTCGTTAAAAATATCGAGGTGTTACATAAGATGTCTGAAGTTGTTTGTTGGCTAAGATTAAAACTATTTATCATTTCTTCAAAATTAAAAGGTGCTTCATAAGTGCCTGGTCTTGGACTTCTGTTATCCATTAATATCTATGTGTATTTAGGTTGTGTCTAGTTGTTTCTAGAATTTGTCTAATAAATCTATCATGGTATTTAATATTATTTTCATGATATACTAGAACTATATGATGTCTTAAGAGTTTTTCTAAATAATCATTCATTCTTTGAGTAAAATGGTCTAGATTTACAAAGTATCTAAGATAAGTAGCAAGAGGGTTTCTACCAAGCCTAAATTTACCAGAGTCTAAATTAGCTCTAATTCTATCATGTGTATAATTTATGAAATTTAAAGCATAATATAATTCATTAAATTGTACAATATCTACTTCATATTCTTCAATGTTTCACTAAAATAATCTAAGAACTTTATTTCTAACTGTATCTTCATTTCGCCGTCTTGTCTCTATGTCTAATACTTCTGTTCTATTTCTGTCTTATGTAGTTCCTCTTCCTAGAATGTGACTATTGTTTCTTATCATAGACTACAAATTTCCAATTGTTTGGTGTTTTAACAGTTTTAGGTTTGTCTATAGTAATATTTTCTAATTTTTTCACATATGTCATCTATGTCTAGACTAACCTCATTTTCTTTGTTTTTATATTTGTATTTCTTTCTAAGTTACTTTGTAACGACCCGGTCCACGGCCCCACCACAAGGTATTGCTTCCCTCAAAAGAGCTAGTCAAGTAGGTACTTATGAGTTCATAGGCAGAGTCTTATAAGGCCAATCGCAAACTCTCCCACAACCGATGTGGGATATTACAATCTTCCCACCTTATTCCTTAGCGTCCTCGCTAAGGCTCGATCACACATAGCTCAGAATCTTCCTCTCTAGCCAATGTGGGATATACCCAGCTCACCCTTCGTTGCCCCAACCATCCTGTTAATGTGGGATATACCCAGGCTTGCCTTCGTTTCCCCCAACCATCGGCAACTCGACTAGACAACCCAGCCCGAGCTTTCGAGAGTCGGCTCTGATACCATCTGTAACGACCCGGTCCACGACCCCACCACAAGGCAATGCCTCCCTCAAAAGGGCTAGCCAAGTAGGTACTTATGAGTTCCTTGGCAAGGTCTTATAAGGGTCATCTCATACAACTCCACATCTGATGTGGGATATTACATACTTATTCTTTCTAAACAGGTTATAAGTAACATAATTATAATTTTATTTTGTTTTCTATTTTAATTCATTGGGAGTTCCTAACATGTTTTTAGATATTCCTTTTGATGGAGTTAAATATTTATTGCTTTCTGTAATGATTTGTTTATAATTTATGTTTACTTCGTAGTCTTTTGAACTACTCATTTATATTCTATCCCTTGTATTTTAAAGTAATGTCTTAGATTATCTTCTAACTTATTATTTTGTTTTCCTAAACTTTCTATTTTTGATTTAAATTTGTCTAATTCTTTTGTATATTCTAATGACTGTTTTTCTATTTTTTCTAAAAGTATTTCAGTTTGTTTTTGTTTTTCTAAAATTTGTTTTAAAATGTCTTTTATATAATCTAAATTTTCTCTAATTGTCTTCAAACTTTTTATATCTGTTTGTACATTTAAATAATCTAATTTATTGGTTGACATAAAATCTATACTCCTCCTAAGGCATTGTCTAGACTAGCCAGGGCTTCATCGTTCCATGGATAATCATTGTCTGGTTCTAATTGTAAATTAGAAAGACTTTTTATATGTCTATAGGTACTCCTAGAGATTCTAGAGAAGTTTGTTCTTCTCTTTGTCTAAGTCTTCTATGAAACTCACTATAATAAGTGCATTATTGTGCTGATCTTTATGGTATATGTAATATCCTATAAATTGTTAAAAGAACATATCGAAATCATTTAGTAATTCATCTATATCTAAAAAATATCTAATCAAAAAAATATCTAATATAAAAAGAAAAAGGATTGTATAAAAGCGTATTAGAATCCGTGTCTATAAAATGTTGTATTTGACTATTTGTAAAATCTATTGTTTCTAAAGCAATATAAAATTTATTGAAAGTATCTAAGATGTCTGAAGTTGTTTGTTGGCTAAGATTAAAACTATTTATCATTTCTTCAAAATTAAAAGGTGCTTCTTAAGTGCCTGGTCTTGGACTTCTGTTATCCATTAATATCTATGTGTCTTTAGGTTGTGTCTAGTTGTTTCTAGAATTTGTCTAATGAATCTATCATGATATTTAATATAGTTTTCTTGATCTACTAGAACTATATGATGTCTTAAGAATTTTTTTTCTAAATAATCATTCATTCTTTGAGTAAAATGGTCTAGATTTACAAAGTATCTAAGATAAGTAGCAAGATGGTTTATAACAAGTCTAAATCCACCAGAGTCTAAATTAGCTCTAATTCTATCATTTGTATAATATATCAAATTTAAAGCAGAATATAATTCATTAAATTGTACAATATCTACTTCATATTCTTCATTGTTTCACTAAAATAATCTAAGAACTTTATTTCTAACTGTATCTTCAATTCACCGTCTTGTCTTTGTGGCTAATACTTCTGTTCTATTTCTATCTTATATAGTTCCTCTTCCTAGAATGTGACTATTGTTTCTTATCATAGACTACAAATTTCCAATTGTTTGGTGTTTTAACAGTTTTAGGTTTGTCTATAGTAATATTTTCTAATTTTTTTTTCATATGTCATCTATGTCTAGACTAACCTCATTTTCTTTGTTTTTATATTTGTATTTCTTTCTAAGTTACTTATTCTTTCTAAACAGGTTATAAGTAACATAATTATAATATTATTTTGTTTTCTATTTTATTAATTCATTGGGAGTTCCTAACATGTTTTTAGATATTCCTTTTGATGGAGTTAAATATTTATTGCTTTCTATAATGATTTGTTTATAATCTATGTTTACTTCGTAGTCTTTTGAACTACTCATTTATATTTTATCCCTTGTATTTTAAAGTAATGTCTTAGATTATCTTCTAACTTATTATTTTGTTTTTCTAAACTTTCTATTTTTGATTTAAATTTGTCTAATTCTTTTGTATATTCTAATGTCTGTTTTTCTATTTTTTCTAAAAGTATTTCAGTTTGTTTTTGTTTTTCTAAAATTTGTTTTAAACTATCTTTTATATAATCTAAATTTTCTCTAATTGTCTTAAAACTTTAGTATCTGTTTGTACATTTAAATAATCTAATTTATTGGTTGACGTAAAATCTATACTCCTCCTAAGGTATTGTCTAGACTAGACAGGGCTTCATCGTTCAATTGATAATCATTGTCATCGTTCCCTGTTAAATAGTGTAACACCCCGACTTTTTTTTTTTAAGTTATTTAAAATTTTTAGCAACAAATATATTATTCTTAGCGCCGATAAATTTTCTAACAACTTTTAGCGGCAAATTAAATGTTTAGTGACTAGCGTGACCAAAATTTTAAGAGTAAACTTTTAGCGACGAATAAGGATTCGGAATATCGTATCAAACATTTTCTAGCAAATATACTATCGTAAATAATTATTGCGGGCCATTTCGCAGTAATAAAAAGCTCGGGTAAAATTTTAGCGACTAATGTGAGTGTAAAGGGGTTCTTTTTGTGATTTTCCATTTAGGGTTTTAATATATATAGAGAGCTTTATGTGAGAGCAGCCGTCCAAACCCTTCCTCTAAAATTTTGCGCACGGTTGGGAGAGAGAGATCGAGCACGTTGTTACGAAGATTTTTCCGGCGAACTTTCCGGTAAGCTTTTCTAAACCTTTTCTTTTAAGAATTTTTCACTGATTCATGGGTTACAGGGCATATATGTGAGTGTGCATATGGGTGCGGGTACACAGGTGTGCTGGGTATGGATCGTATGAACTGGAATCAGTTGCACCTATACTTTATTCCTGTACGATTTTCAGTTGGTGGGTATATTGGCCGGTGAGGGTGATGGGTAGCATGTGGGTATGTGTTTATGTGAGTGTGAATATATGTAGGTTCATGCGAGTGTAAGAGAGAAGGAGAGACAGTGAAGACAACCATGGAGGGGCTGCCATGGCTGTGTTGCACGGCTGCCATAGCTGTGTTTTCAAGGCTGCCATGGCTGATTACTTGTATTTTTGAGTGCGTCCAAGAGAGAGATAGGCGTACCACTGTTGGGCAATCAAGGGTTGATGTGTATGGCAGCCGTGGCCGCCATGGAGAGAGCAAGAATACATGAGATGGGGCTGCTGCAATGGCAGCTGGTTTGCGATGTGTGCGTTGTGTTTGTGTATGTTTTGGGCGCGCCGTGAAAGTGCGTAACTAGGTGTGTTTGTGTATATGTGTGCGTGTAACGACCCGATCCACGGCCCCACCACAGGGCGTTGCCTCCCTCAAAAGGGCTAGCCAAGTAGGTACTTATGAGTTCCTTGGCAAGATCTTATAAGGGTCATCTCATACTACTCCACATCCGTTGTGGGATATTACAACTGTAACGACCCGATCCACGGCCCCACCACAGGGCAATGCCTCCCTCAAAAGGGCTAGCCAAGTAGGTACTTATAAGTTCCTTGGCAAGATCTTATAAGGGTCATCTCATACTACTCCACATCCGTTGTGGGATATTACAATCTCCCCTCCTTATACCTTAGCGTCCTCGCTAAGGCTCAATCACACATAGCCCAGAATCTTCCTCTCTAGCCAATGTGGGATATACCGGGCTCACCTTTGTTGCCCCAACCATCCTCTTGATGTGGGATATACCTGGGCTTGCCTTCGTTTCCCCAACCATCGGCAACCCGACTGGATAGCCCAGCCTGAGTTTTTGAGAGTCGGCTCTGATACCATCTGTAACGATCCGGTCCACGGCCCCACCATAGGGCATTGCCTCCCTCAAAAGGGCTAGCCAAGTAGGTACTTATGAGTTCATAGGCAGGGTCTTATAAGGCAAATCGCAAACTCTCTCACAACCGATGTGGGATATTACAGTGCGTGCGTTGTGTGTTTATGTGTGTGTGGTGAGGCTGCTGAGAAGGCAGCAGTGTGGGTGTGTGAGTTATGTGCTTCTGTGTGAGTGTAATGTGTGTTGTGGATGTATATATAGGTAGGTGCAATGTAGTGGAGAGCATATGAACCTGTGTATGCATGCGTGGTTGAACCTGTGTATGCAGCTGTGTGTTAGGTGTATTGTGTGCGTGCGTATGTACCTGTGTGGGGGGTTGTTAAGGGAGGAAAGGGTGGCAAGTGAATTGGGTTTATAGGCTGTTGTGTAGAGGAAGAGAGAGTGGGGAGAAAAGCTGGATGAACTGTGTGTTTGTGTGTTTTCCTGTGTGCATGAGTGGAGGAGTAAGGGAGAAGAGGGGCTGTCAAACAGCCCCATTAATGGGTGTATAGGTTCATTTGTGTGAGTATAGTGTGTGAAAAGAGAAGGAGGAAGAAGGGAATCCCGGCAGTGGGCATGGTTGGTGATTTAAAATGTGTGTGTTTGTGTGTGGTGTACGTATGTAGTGGTGTGTGTTTGTTTGGAGTGTGATAAGTGTGTGGGTGCAATATGTATCTGTGTGAGTGTGCGTGTGGCTGTGTGTGTGAGGCTGCCAAGGAGGCAGCTGGGTTTAGTGTATGTGCTGTGTGCGTGAGTGAGTTATGTGTGTGTAAGTAGTGAGTGAAGGTGTGTGTGTTTGTAAATGTAAATGTGTAAGTATGTAGTGTGTAATGGAGTGAGTGGAACAAGAAGAAAAAAATAGGAAGGAGGGCTGTCGTGAGTGGACCTGTGTGTGAGAGTGAGTTTTTGGTCAGTAGGTAGAGAATAAAAAGAAAGAAGAAGAAGAGGAGTATGGAATGGATAATTTGAGTTAGTGTTATGATCGACATGTACATAGATATGCGTACAGTTATCGTTAGTGTGTAAAATTTTACAGTATAATACGTTAGACTATATTAGAATTTCTGGCAAAATTTTATAATTTTCTAAAATCGTATGTATTTTAATAATTTCTATAGTTTCAGATTTGTGAAATTCTTTTGGAACCATTAAACCCTAAAAATGTTCGAAGAAAAATTATGCTAATGTTTTCATAGTATAATAAAGACTCAGTAAAATTTTGATGATTTTTGGGGTTGATTTGCTATGGTTTCCATATCGCATTCGTTTTAGCAAAATGAATATTTGAAAAATAGTTTTAATGCTTCTTAATTTCTGATTTATATTTTTATAATTTTTATACATATTTCCAAGTTAATATAAAAATTATGGGACTTATTTTTCAGCTGGAAGTATTTTTCGCAATTTATGAGAGTTTATTGTATTTAAAGAAATTATTTTAATTCGAAAATATTCAAAATTTCAGAAAATTCATATTTTGACTCTTATTAATGTTTTAAGCTATAAAAGTATTTTATTGAATTTTATTATAAATTTTGGAATATAGTTACGCGTTAAGGAGTGTATATGATTTTCGGTTAGGTTGGTCGTATGCGAGAACCGTTTTGAGTGCGCGATTTCAGAGAGAGTGGGTAAGCAGTGGGTAGTTGATACTAGGGTTTATAGCGTATTTGACATAAATTATGTTCTAACAAATAAATTACCAATTTTAGGTTTATTCAGAAAAATATTGATCGAGGTTGGTAGTATCACATAGCTTGGATCGAGGTAAGGAATTCTATCCGAACCCTACTTCATCATTCTGTTTTCAAATGTTTATTACAAAAGCTTTATGAACTACATTGACTTAAATTTATGTTTGATATAAAAGATGTTTTGAAATTGCCCATGAAATCCTAAATTGAGCCTTATAGCGATCGTTTGGAATTCTGTTTCATCTCATCTTGGAATTCATTGTTCATTTGATATGTTTATTGATTGCCCATCGTAAAACATTTTAAATTGTATTTTTTCTACTTCTCAATGTTGACATGAGTTAGTAGCTTGGGAGCCATAAGGATGGTCTGTATTGTTGGCGTTATAAGGATGGTCTGTTGGATGGGTTTAACTAGTACCTAGATGGACTAGTTAGTGTACGTATGCATATGTAAGTGTATCGAGCACTGCCGGGGTGGCTTTGCTTCTGTACTGCTGATGTTCAATGTTCCTGTTTATGTTTTATTTCACATGAAATGTTTTGAATATTATCCATTCATGCTTTATTATACTTTAAGTGTTTTGAAATCATATTTATTTATGGGATTGAGTTGATACTCACCCTTACGCTTATATTGAAATGATGTGGTTTTCTTTGAAAACTGTCTTGAAATTATCATTGATTGTATATTGAAAATCATTTGAATCGTTCTGTTTCTCTGTCTTAAAAGTTGTTATTTGGATTAAATATGAAACTTGTCCGAATCGTTTTACTGTTTTTTTTAAATCTTTGATCGACCTTACTGAGCTCTCGAAAGCTCACTCTCCTTTGACTTCCTTTCCGCAGGTGACCGCCATCAGTAGGTTCCCTGAATAGAGATTAGAGCCGAGAAAGCGAAAGCGAAGAAATTAGATTTTGGTATTCATCATTAGAACCCATGCGTGGGTAAACATTATTGTTTAAATTTTTAAGACCTAGTTTAATACTTCTAATGGTCTACTAAGATTTAAATTTTATGGTTTAGTTGCTCTGACAGTTATGGTATTTTGAGGTAGAGGATATTACTGTCTTAATGAACTGATCGATTGAGTGTTAACGTTCCGGAAAATTTCGGGATGTTACAAATAGTCTTCATAATCATTTTCTGGTTCTAATTGTAAATTAGAAAGACGTTTTATATGTCTATAGGTACTCCTAGAGATTCTAGAGAAGTTTGTTCTTCTCTTTGTATAAGTCTTCTATGAAACTCACTATAATAAAGTGCATTATTGTGCTGATCTTTAAGGTGTATGTAATATCCTATAAGATGTTGAAAGAACATATCAAAATCATTTAGTAATTCATCTATATCTAAAAATTATCTAATATAAAAAGATAAAGGATTGTATAAAAGTGTAATAGAATCCGTGTCTATAAAATGTTGTCTTTGACTATTTGTAAAATCTATTGTTTCTAAAGCAGTATAAAATTTATTGAAAGTATCTAAGATGTCTGAAGTTGTTTGTTGGCTACGATTAAAGCTATTTATCTTTTCTTCAAAATTAAATGGTGCTTCATAAGTGCCTGGTCTTGGACTTCTGTTATCCATTAATATCTATGTGTATTTAGGTTGTGTCTAGTTGTTTCTAGAATTTGTCTAACGAATCTATCATGATATTTAATATAGTTTTCTTGATCTACTAGAACTATATGATGTCTTAAGAGTTTTTTCTAAATAATCATTCATTCTTTGAATAAAATGGTCTAGATTTACAAAGTATCTAAGATAAGTAGCAAGAGAGTTTATAACAAGTCAAAATCGACCAGAGTCTAAATTAGCTCTAATTCTATCATTTGTATAATATATCAAATTTAAAGCAGAATATAATTCATTAAATTGTACAATATCTACTTCTTATTCTTCATATTCTTCATTGTCTTCACTAAAATAATCTAAGAACTCTGTTTCTAACTGTATCTTCATTTCGCTGTTTTGTCTAAGTGGCTAATACTTCTGTTCTATTTCTGTCTTCTGTAGTTCCTCTTCGTAGAATGTGACTATTGTTTCTTATCATAGACTACAAATTTCCAATTTTTTGGTGTTTTAACAGTTTTAGGTTTGTCTTCTGTAGTTCCTCTTCCTATAGTAATATTTTCTAATTTTTTTACATATGTCATCTATGTCTAGACTAACCTCCTTTTCTTTGTTTTTTATATTTGTATTTCTTTCTAAGTTATTTATTCTTTCTAAACAGGTTATAAGTAACATTATTTTAATATTATTTTGTTTTCTGTTTTATTAATTCATTGGGAGTTCCTAACATGTTTTTAGATATTCCTTATGAAGGAGTTAAATATTATTGTTTTCTATAATGATTTGTTTATAATCTATGTTTTCTTTGTATAGTCTTTTGAACTACTCATTTATATTCTATCCCTTGTAATTTAAAGTAATGACTTAGATTATCTTCTAACTTATTATTTTGTTTTTCTAAACTTTCTATTTTTGATTTAAATTTGTCTAATTCTTTTGTATGTTCTAATGACTGTTTTTCTATTTTTTCTAAAAGTATTTCAGTTTGTTTTTGTTTTTCTAAAATTTGTTTTAAACTGTCTTTTATATAATCTAAAATTTCTCTAATTGTCTTCAAACTAGTAGTAGCAAATTTTATAACAAAGCAATCTGATAATTTAGAAACAGGAGAAGAAATGATTAGATATATGACTCAGTTTTTAGGACCTATAGCTAAATCAATTATGCTTTAATAAAAAACTTTCAAAGCTGTCCTAAGGATTTAACAAAAGTGGAAGCGAGTCCTTTTGGGTTGTTTGCCGAGTGATGGCGTTGAAAACCTGTAGACTAACGCATGCCCAGAGTTTTTCCTGAAAGATATGCTTTGAGGGTTCACAACCGGCATCCTGAGATTGTATCTAGTTAAAGTCTTACCCAGCATTCTATAATTTTTTTGAAACAAAACTGAAAACCAGACTCTCTTTAAACCCTAGTTTTTGCCATGTCCTCTCTAAATCTGCTCTATATTCCACTGTATTTTTATCTGTGCTATGCTTTCGTCCAAAACGGATATGGTCGAACCGGGGACTTTGTCTTCCGGCCAACCCCCCTTCCCCCTCATTTTACAATTAGAACCAGACAATGATTATGAAGAGTATTTAACTGGGAACGATGATGATGATTATCCATGGGACGATGAAGCCCTGGCTAATCTAGACAATGCCTTAGGACGAGTATAGATTTTATGTCAACCAATAAATTAGATTATTTAAATTTATAAACAGATACAAAAAGTTGAAAGACAATTAGAGAAAATTTAGATTATATAAAAGACAGTTTAAAACAAATTTTAGAAAAATCAAAACAAACTGAAATACTTTTAGAAAAAACTAGTTCTATTTCTGTCTAGTCTGTTTGTCTAAATTGTTCTGTTTGTCTATATTGTTCTATTTGTCTATCAATATCTATTATTTGTTCTAAGGTTCTAAATAATCTAAGAACTCTGTTTCTAACTGTATCTTCATTTCGCCGTCTTGTCGTTGTGGCTAATACTTCTGTTCTATTTCTGTCTTCTTTAGTTCCTCTTCCTAGAATGTGACTATTGTTTCTTATCATAGACTAAAAATTTCTAATTGTTTGGTGTTTTAACAGTTTTAGGTTTGTCTATAGTAATATTTTCTATTTTTTTTACATATGTCATCTTTGTCTAGACTAACCTCCTTTTCTTTGTTTTTTATATTTGTATTTCTTTCTAAGTTATTTATTCTTTCTAAACAGGTTATAAGTAACATTATTATAATATTATTTTATTTTCTATTTATTAATTCATTGGGAGTTTCGAACGTGTTTTTAGATATTCCTTCTGATGGAGTTAAATATTTATTGCTTTCTATAATGATTTGTTTATAATCTATGTTTTGTTCGTAGTCTTTTGAACTACTCATTTATATTCTATCCCTTGTATTTTAAAGTAATGTCTTAGATTATCTTCTAACTTATTATTTTGTTAACTTTTTATTTTTGATTTAAATTTGTCTAATTCTTTTTTATATTCTAATCTTCTATTAACGTTTAGCTTCTGAAAAGGCTCAAAAAATATAAAGAAAGCAACCAATACTTGATTAGTTTAGACTACGAATTATTAGCCATTATTTATGCCTTAGAACATTTTAAAGTCCTTTTAATAAGCAAACATGAGCTTTGTATTAGAACTGATTGTGAGGCTATAGTTAGATACAATAAAAATAAAAAAAAGATGCTAGATATACAAATAGATGAATTAAACTTTTGGAAACTCTTAGTAATTATGGAATAGAAAAAAATAGAGTGGCAACATGTAAAAGGCAATGACAATTTCGTAGCAGATTTATTATCTAGAAAGATTTTATCTTAAGATATCCCATACAATAAGTAGTATACTTAAAGGATTACATTAGAAATCTTTCTGTAAAAATGTTCAAGTAATAACTCTATCTTTCTCAAGCTCTTAGTTATTTTGGGGTGAACACGCTTGGTGGTGAAAAAACATATATATATATATATATATATATATATATATATATATATATATTTATATATGTCTAAATTGTTCTATTTG